>CM072691.1:15092545-15137837 GCA_036884735.1 Huso huso | reverse complement strand
TTATACAGTATTTTTCTTTACGATACAGCAGTCTTACTTCTTCCTGTTTCCTTGCAGGAGCCAGCGACGAAGGTTTGTGCTCTTCTTGAATCCGTAAATGCTGGTTATTATGTTACGAGACAAAAATTAAACTTTTCAGTCTAAATTTCAAAGCGTTACATCTGGCGCAAGCCAACACTACACATCACCCAGTCAACATATTAGATCAATTAAAAAAATTCTAAAAAAAGGCACTTTACAGAGATTTAAAGGGATAAAAACAAAGTACACAAAAAGTACTTGGAACTGCAAACCAAGTCAAAAGAGTTAGAAAGGCCAAGAGATAGAAATCAACATTATAAGGGGGCTAAAACCAATTCCAAATGTTTTTCCAATATTATAACAGCAAGAGAACATTCAAAGAAGAGGTTAAAATGTCTAAGACACAAATGGCAAAATCATAGACGAAGAAAATAAACATAGCAAATATATTAAAATGATTACTTTTCACAGGTTTTTACAAAGTGAGGACTACGGACATGCCCCATATGCCACCTGTTCATTTCCAGTTTAAATAACTTTAACATAACAGAGGCAGAAGTGTTAAAGGACTTTAGAGCTCTTAAAAATAAACAATCCCTGGGCTAGATGAGATCCTCCCAATAGTACTCAAAGAAATGAAAGAAGTTGTTTACAAACGCTAACAAGATCGTAACAGTCTCTTGACACAGGGTTGTACCCGACAGAGATGGAAAATTGTAAACGAAAACGATCCACAAAAAAGGAGACAAACTGAACAGGTAACTGAGACCAATAAGCCTGACTTCTATTGTATAGTAAACTTATGAAACATAATAAGATCCAAAATGAAAATTACCTATAAAACAATATCCTGGGAGACAATAACATGGTTTTAGAAAGAAGGAGATCGTGTCTGACTAACCTACTTGACTTTTGGATGCAACATTGAAAATGGATAACTGCAAAGCATACGACGCAGTTCCTTTTAGATTCCAAAGCTTTTGACAAAGTCCCTGCATAAAGATTTATTCTCAGGCGCTGAAAGCAGTAGGATTCAAAGAAATGCATGCACATGGATTAGGGAGTGGTTAACATGTAGAAAACAGAAGAACTGATTAGAGGAGAAACCTCAAAATGGAGGAGGAACCCAGTGGTGTACCACAGGGATCAGTATTAGGTCCTCTGCTATTCTAATCAACATTAATGATTTAGATTCTAGTATAATAAGCAAACTTGTTAAATTTGCAGACGACACAAAAATAGGAGGAGTGGCAAACACTGTTGCAGCAACAAAGGTCATTCAAAATGATCTATTGCAGCATTCAGAACTGGGCAGACACATGGCAAATGACATTTAATAGAGAAAATTGTAAAGTATTGCTACATGGCAATAAAAATTTGCATTATAAATATCATATGGGAGAATACTGAAGAAGAAGGGGATCTATGAAAAGACCCTAGGAGTTTATGCTGACGCAGAAATGTTTTCATCTAGACAATGTGGGGAAGTCATAAAATGGCTAACAAAATGCTGGATATATTGTGAGAAAAGTTGAATTTAAATCAGGAAGTAATGCTAAAAACTTTACAATGCATTAAAAAGACCTCACCTAGAATATTATTCAGTTCTGATTACCTCGTTACAAAAAGGATATTGCTGCTCTAGAAAGAGTGCAAAGAGGAGACAGACTACTCCTGGTTTAAAAAGGCATGTCAGATGCAGACAGGCTAAAAAGAATCTGTTCAGTTTTGAACAAAAAGACTACGCTGTGATCTGATTCAATCCAAAATCTAAAAGGTATAGACAATGTCGACACAGGGGAATTCTTTGACCTGAAAATGAAACAAGGACCAGGGAGATTAGATAAAGGGACATTCAGAACAGAAAATAGGAGGCACTTTTTTAACAGAGAATTGTGAGGGTCCTGACCAACTCCCCAATAATGTTGAAGCTGACACACTGGGATCCCCAAGAAGCTGCTTGATGAGATTCTGGGATCAATAGTTACTAACAACCAAACGAGCCAAGATGGAGCGGAATTGCCTCCTCCTCGCTTTAGTAAACTTTCTTATTCTCTATGTTCTTTTGACTTAAGGGGTTGAATACTTATGCAACCAGTACATTTAATTTTGTACATTTTTCTTTGCAAGTTTTCTGACTTTTATCCTCCTTCTCATATAACTGTGTTCATTCAGTTTAACCACTACAGCTTTGAATAAAAAGCATTTGAAAAACTGTGTATACATTATTTGTAATTGAACAAAATGACATTATTGGTAGGGGTGAATACTTCTGTGTGTGTGTGTGTGTATATATATATATATATATATATATATATATATATATATATATATATATAATCAGTTATGTGTAAAAATAAATACAGAACTGCTAGACTTTTGAATTAATAACAAACTTTTATGTAAGTCTCACAGATTAGCTCAAATTTTGGACTTATCATCCTAATGTTAATTTAACAGGAGACCTGAAACTAATGATAAGCAGGGTCTGTGAAACCACCCATTAATTTTTAATGTTCATTCACTAGCTATTCTGTAGATTAAAATAATTATGAACTGCAGTACTGTTACCATCTGGTTTTTAGTGCCTTTATTTTAATAATTAATTTTACTTCATGTAATATATTACAATTGATATATTACATTAAAGCTGCAATCCTGTAGTGTAGCACTTATTGCAGGTTCCATAAGGCGGTACTGACTGCAAGATATTTATTTTACCTTATTTATCTTCCATTATTATTTTTGAAGGGGGGGAGATACAATGTCGAATCAATCAATATATTATACTAAACCTTTTTAAATATGTATTGGTGCTAATTAATTTTTATTTTAAATGGGGATTATTTTTTTTATTAAAAAGGAAGACAGTAAAGTATTTTAAGAATAGCAACGTAGTTTATTATATTTAAAGTTAATGTTTATGGTGTTTCTGTTGAAAGAATCCAGATAAATGCAAGGCACCCATTGGCTCAGCACTTTCCCCGTGTGAGGCAGGAAATGCATGGCTTCGGGAAAAAGTTAAAAAGCAAAGCAGAGGAAAACTGAAGGCTGCAAGAAGAGCGGCAGTTCCTGCGTTGACACACTGATCACCTGACAGCTATTTCAGGGAAGTACGCTTAATTTTATTTTTTACTTTTGGATAGTTAACCAACAAATTAAATATTTCATGTTTTTACAGTAATTTTAATTCACAGGACAAAGCTTAAAGTAGAACAATGCGCAAAACATATTAGGACTTTTGTCGGCAGGCCCTGACTCTGATGTTTAATTCAAAGAAAATACGTGTCATAGGGCAGTTCATAAAAAGAGCTTTTACTGCTGCGCTAAGCCAACATTTTTTTCTACTGATAAAACAACAGAGAAGCTGAGAAGTGTTGCATAAATCTTTTTAGATGTTAATTTAAGGCCTTCTAAAATCATTTAAATATTTCTTTTAATATGGTACCATAAGAAGTTTGTTTTTTTAAAAAGGTGGTAGATTTAATGGGTTAAAATGTTTTATTAGTACAACCCACAGTGTTTTACAGTGTCTTTTGTTTTAAACATACAGGCGTGCTCATTTTGTTAGTACCTCCACAAAAAATCAAGAATGCACAAATTTTCTCTGAAATAACTTAAACGACAAAGTAATTGGCATCCACCATTGTTTTATTCCATATTTAATAGAAATCAGACTTTGCTTTTGATTTTATTCAATATAATATTGTAAATAAGAAAAAATGAAATGGTATGGACAAAATGATAGGACCGCTAACCTAATTTTGTTGCACAACCTTTAGAGGCAATCACTGCAATCAAACGTTTTCTGTAGCTCTCAATGAGACTTCTGCACCTGTTAACAGGTAGTTTGCCCCCTCTTCCTGAGCAAACTGCTCCAGCTGTCTCAGGTTTGATGGGTGCCTTCTCAGATCAAAAGTTTCAGCTCTTTCCATGATGTTCGATAGGGATTCAGGATCAGGACTCATAATGTTTTGTTCTTATCCATTCTTGCTTTTAGCTGTGTGTTTTGGGTCATTATCCTGTTGAGGACCCATGACCTGCGACTGAGACAGAGATTTCTGACACTGGGCAATACGCTTGGCTCAGAATGCCTTGATAGTCTTGAGATTTCATTGTGCCTGCATAGATTCAAGGCACCCTGTGCCAGGCAGCAAGCAGCCCCAAAACATAACCGAGCCTCCTCCATGTTTCACTGTGGGTATGGTGTACTTTTCTTTGAAAGCTTCATTTTTTTCGTCTGTGAACATAGAGCTGATGTGATTGCAAAAAGCTCAGTTTGACTTATCTGTCCAAAGACATTATCCCAAATGATTGTGCTTGTCAATATGCATTTTAGCAAATTCCAGTCTGGCTTTTTTATGTTTTTCTGTCAAAGTGGAGTCCTCCTGGATCTTCTTCCATGGAGCCCACTTTCACTCAAAAGCGACGGATGGTGCGATCAGAACTGACGTATCTTCACCTTGGAGTTCAGCTTGTATCTCTTTGGCAGTTATCCTTGGTTCTTTTTTTCTACCATTCGCACTATCCTTCTGTTCAATCTGGGGTCGATTTTCCTCTTGCGTCGCGCCCAGGGAGTTGGCTACAGTTCCATGGACCTTAAACTTAATAATATTTGCAACTGTTGTCACAGGAACATCTGGCTGCTTGAGATGGTCTTGTAGCCTTACTACCATGCTTGTCTATTATTTTCTTTCCTGATCTCCTCAGACAACTCTCTTTCACTTTCTCTAGTCCATGTTCAGTGTGGTACACAATGATACCAAACAGCACAGTGACCATTTTTCTCCATTTAAATAGGCTGAATGACTGATTACAAGATTGAGACATGTGTGATACTAATTAAAAAACTACTTAGTTTGAAATATCACTATAATCCAATTATTTAATCTTTTCTAAGGGGTACAACAAATGTGTCCAGGCCATTTTAGAACATCTTTGTAGAATAAGCAATATTCATCTCTTTTCACAGCTTCTTTGCTTTATTCTATGACATAGCAAAACATGCAGAGTTACATGATAAAATAGCTTTTAATTTCATCACTTTCAGGAATGAAGATTATTTCAATGAGCTGTGAGGGTACCAACAAATTTGAGCACATCATATATGATTTCAGTTTTTGAGTTATGGAAGATAATAATTAGTACATTTCGTATTTTAAACAAAAAAAGAAAATATTGGTGCATATGTTAAAGTTTCAAATGATGTCTACAGGTACCCAAGTGCCAAACAACAGAAGAATGCTGACAGTCCAAATGCCATTTTTTCAAATTTCAAGCACATCTTCAAGTGATGTAGTCCCACATCTTCATCATCTGATGCCAGTCCCAAGAAATACATGAAGATGAAATCATCCCCAAAAAGAAGAAAAAGGAGCACCACTTTGGTAAATGTCATCAATGAGAGGTAGATATAGGCTCTAACAGAACACTGAATAAGTACACTGGTTTGTTTTTGAAAGTGCTGTTCAAATTAAATAATGTACACATAAACAGATGAGTAAGGGTGAAAGACTTAACATTTTGTGATTTTAAGTTATATTTTTAAAATGTTCATAATAAACTACAAAAACAAGTTTTTTGAAAAATTAATCATTATTCGTTTAAGTATTTTGGTAAGCACTTAGAAAAACAAGTTCTCTAATTTATCATGTTTGAAATCTACATTAAATTGCTGTGTTTAAATAATTTATCTAAGATTTTGTGTTTTTTCATTTTCAGTTTGCACAATTCAAAAGTACTTATTATTTATACATGTTGAGGAGAAATGAATGTACTATTACAAACTGGCTTGCACAGTCCTGGTCATGGAGGGTTGCAATCCATCAGATGTTCTTTTTGTCTCTGTAAATCAATAACATCTTCACAACTGGCAGGAGTATCTGTATTGTATTGTCCATAACTAAAATGTATTTTATTTTCTGTACATTTAGCAACAAGCCCAAGAGATGACCCAAAAGATACCAGATGGTACTTCACACTTTCAAACCTGATGGCATGCATGCAGAAGACTTAAAGAGTAAAAAGACCAAACACTGGCATTAACGGCACTGTTAGCTGAAATAATGATAGCTGCACCACATTTTTGTCAGAGATTGGCAGTTTCAAACCACTGCAAGAACAACATTATGATTACGCATAACCATGTGCAAGATACAGGCAGCAGTGTGGAATAGTGGTTATTATTATTTGTTTATTTAGCAGACGCCTTTATCCAAGGCGACTTACAGAGACTAGGGTGTGAACTATGCTCTAGGGCTCTGGACTCTTGACCGAGGGTCGGGTTCAATCCCAGGAGGGGGACACTGTTGCTGTACCCTTTGAGGTACTTTACCTAGATTGCTCCAGTAAAACCCAACTGTATAAATGGGTAAGTGTATGTAAAAATAATGGATATCTTGTAACAATTGTAAGTCGCCCTGGATAAGGGCATCTGCTAAAAAATAAATAATAATAATAATAAAGATGTATGACCACAGAAGTAAAGCAAAGATAATGAAATGCAAGCTACTAAAAGCTTCTGCAATTACTGACAAACTGAAAACGTGAAAGGTGTGTGAAGTCAGGGATGGAAATAAGACTCTAATGCATAGCAGTCTGGTTCATTTCAGGTTTTACTAACACGCAGGCCCTTGTATAAACTGTACTGAAGAAGCAAAAACATGAGCCTGCAGCTCATAAAACCCAAAATGGCTACAACTGCTATGCAATGAGAGTCTTATTTCCATCCTGGAAGTTAACATTTCGTGTACATTTTTTTTTTCATGGTTTGGTAAAATCAGCAGGTAACTTCATTTTGATAATTGATAGGCTCTACATACTCTATAATTTAGATTTAGAACTACATCAACCTTGTAATTATTGCAGTGTTATTTTTTTTTCCTTTTCAGCGAAGTCACATCTTTAAAACCTGTAAATTGTAAGTTGCATATTAACCCTTCATGGCTGTGGCTCTGTAGGGGTAGGAGTATTTCTGGCCTGTAGTAATTGGTGTTGTAAATCGAACCCTGACGTTGACATCGATTATCATGCAAATTCTAACATTTATTATCTCGATCATTATCGAGTTAAAATGCTTTTAAAAACAGTTTAAAGGAACAATAAGTCCTCTTTTCATAAGCATGGTATAAAAACTCATTCAAACAAATCCGATGTTTTGAGACCAGTTCATATTTCTGTAGTAACAGCCAGGGTATTAAAAAAGTAAACAAATAACATGTACAAGAACAACTTATGATTTTATAATTAAATACATCATATCCGATCGATTTCAATGAAGGCCCGGCTACATGCACTGCATCCATATCAGCTAACACATTATTGGGGACCCTTACCTCAGCTGTGTTACGCTTTCTTATAGTTTTTGCAATAAAACAAACAAACAAACAAACAACAAAAAACTCAGTTATTGCGCCATGCCAGTTGCTCTTTTAAGTTTCATACATTTTCCCCATACATTTTTTGTTTTGTTTTAGTTGGGAATTAAAATAATGAGACCCTCTGTTCGGTGGTGTTTCCACAGCTGGCAGCAATACACCTTTTGGCATTTTCAAACTCTGCGTTCCATACACTTAGGGTGCGTTCACTGAGATCATTCTGCGCAGATTCTGTGCAGAATCATTCTTAAACTCAAATGTTGTATAGATTGTGTACTTATATACTGATTATCAGATTATCACATTAAGTACATTGTAACAATGCATAATTACACTATATTGATGTGTAGCAGATGTAGTTACTAATGTAACTACTATGTAAATACAGTGTAATTAGGGACACTTAGGCTACATACACACACAGACTGCAGTTGGCTCGACAACCGTATTTTCCAACGACACTTTCCATGCGGTTGTTTGTTGTACACACCCTTTCATTACTGAGTGAGTGACTCCCTGTTAAACAAACCGCTGAAATCGGCCATCATTACGTGCCGATCGGGGTTTTGTGTGCCAACATGGAAGCTGTGTTTTTTTATTTATGCTTTTGGAAGAAATTACTGTGCGTGTCGATCGAGAGCTTGTCAGGCACAGCTATGCTCTTTTCTGTAAAACCAGCGAAAGATGGCGTTTTGATTTTCTGCACTGTTAAATACAATGGCGACGATCTGCAGTACCATGACTGTAGATTGAAACATTTGGGCGATCAGAAGGCTGGTGGGAACGACTTCAGTGCTTTCCAAATGACTGGATTAAAAATGTACACATGTCTAAGGTGTCATATGTGCGTCTTTGTCATTTGCTGAGACATTTCCTGGGTGCCAAAACACTCAGATGTGTGTGTGTATTCCATACTTTCTCTGAAAATGATTAACTAGTGTGGTTGTCGCTACCCTTTGTAACTGAACTGTGTGTGTATACAAACCATATTAAGAGCAAAAGGTGAACTCACAACCGCATTTAGCCTGTGTGTGTGCGTAGCCTTATTGTAAAGTGTTACCCAAACTGGCAACACTCCTAAAGCCAGCACCTTCGATTCAATTCTAAAGCTAACTTTCACAAAGTTAGGGAAAAAGATAAACTCACGGAAAGTACAATGAAAATGTAATTGACTGGTTCCCATGGAAACTTATTTAGCACAAAAAAAGAGCAGAACACACAAACGCTAGAGCTGAGAGAGAGAAAGAAATGCTATGAGGGAGAATTGTTACTGTGCCTTGGTTTCTAAGAATTAAATTATATTGACTATAAAGTAAACAAACATTTGATTATTCCATTCATTGAGATTTGTATATCCCTGGATACTTAATAGATCAGTATTAGATATTAACTTTCATCTAAACTTTAGGATGACACACCAAACGTGTGACTTTGTAACCATGTGTTACAGTAGTCGCCTTGAGCCACAGTCACTTACAGAACCTGCAATATCTGTCCGACACTACCTGTAACCAATCTAGCAGAATGTGTGGCACAATTCTGTTTGACTTTCCAAAGCACACGATCTGCACTCTTACCAATGTCTTCACATAAGCGTTGCTGCCCAGTATGTGCAACATTACACTGCAGACTATGTCCCCCTCTTTGCTGGGATATGTTCAGTGGGCTCTGTTCAGAAACACGCTTCTCGGTTTATTTTGTTCTCTCTTGCAGCATGTCAGCTTTCATTACTCGCTGGTTTCTTGAGGCTAGCATGTAAGGATGTATTGTTGCTTTCAGGCGGCTGGAGCAACACAACCATTGGGCGAGGCCTGCGATGAAGACGTAATCCTTAACAGTGTTTCTGTGAGAACAGATAAACAGTGGCACCTCTAATGGGGTGTTCACTGTTCTCAGCCTCTCAGATGAAACCACAGATAGTTAAGGTACTGACTTCTGAATCAACCCATGTTACAATATGTTTTAACAATGCTTCTCGGATGAGCTGTGTACTGGGTATTCGACAAGAATACCCATAGCATAAGTCCTGAGCGTCTCACCTGGTAAAAGCACAGCCATGTGGTGTTTAAAAGGTGAGTCATACAGTGCTGGTTTGCATCCTGGCTGTGTGAGACACGGTCTTCACTAGGGATTCGAAGGAATGTCACATTGACTATGGTGCTCCCATGGGTTAGGGATGCAAAACCATTAGGGGCTGCTTCTCCTCATTGTGCAACAAAGCGAACCCTGCTGGCAAGTCGCCCAGCGAGCTCCAGAACAAACACCTGCAGGGCTGGCTTTTTGTCCTCCAGAAGCCGGTAGGTCACTGACATCTGCTCTCGAGTTCCTGGGTGTAAAAGAAAGCGGCTTGGTCATGGAATCGGAGGACACCCACTGAACCTTCAATCTCCTCAGCTGTCTGGGGAATTGCTGCAGTGAGAGACAAATAATTGGGCATTCCAAATTACGGAGAAAAAATCGGGGATAAAATAATTGGGCACAGTAAATTCAACCAGATTTTTGCAAAGCAAATCTATATAATAAATACAATATTCTGTGTTTGGAGAGACTGTGTTTCTGTCTGTCTTGGTCATGCTGGCAATCCTTAAACACTGCCCTGTTCCTCCATGAGCCCTGACTCATTTTCTTCTTGCCTAATTTAATCACTGTTTCCTTGTTTAAAAAAAAACCACCAAAAAACAGATCCAATTAAAGGTTTCTTTTTTGAAATGGAAATTTTCCCAGAGTCCCAGAGGAAGACAGTCTTGTGTTCATGCTGTTTAATACCTGCTGATTGGCCTGCATTTGGAAGTGGAATCAAATGGAATGTATTTGTTACGTTTGAGTGGCAGAACCAAACAAATACTCTGTAGAGATGCATCCCTCTCTCTCTCTCTCTCTCTCTCTCTCTCTCTCTCTCTCTCTCTCTCTCTCTCTCTCTCTCTCTCTCTCTCTCTCTCTCTCTGTGACTCACAGACATTACCTGCGTGTTTTCCCTAAAACACTGCAACACGTGTGTGCTGCTGCATCCTAAACCATGTTAAATACAATGTATTGGTGTCTGTTTACAATCCAGTAGCAGTTAGAAGGTCTTAAAGCCACATAACGCTAGTGCTCTACAGGCTGCAACAGGAGGTTTCAAATTGCATTTTTTATTTATTTAATATGTTTTACATTGACTTAAAAGGTAACCACCCTTATTTTTAATGTTTTGAGCCAGACAAGTCTATACCTGTAAATGGAATGGTAAAAACAACAAAGATGATCAGAGCAAATAAATATATACAAGGGTAATATAAGGGGGTTATAAAGAGGTTCATAACATTCACTTAACATTTCATATGTATGGTGACTTTTCTTATTTAAACCATGCTTTCCTCTGCCCTGCAATTGCCACACACATTACCATTCACATCTGCCAGCCACTGGGTCTGTATATCCTGCAAACACATTCATTAGCATCCCAGGGTCAGACAGCTGCAGCTCATGCAAGTGAAGTCAGACTATGCTACCCTGGGAGTCTGCAAAGTTTGCAGGATAATGTATTTACTGAGCACCTGCAACTGTTACACTTGCTAAGAACTGCCAGTCATTAACACACAGCCTAAACCCTACAAACATTGGAGTACAAGATAACAAAAATAAAAAAGATGCATTCCTGGTGTGGACGAGTGCTCTCTTAGCACTCGACTGATTTACAGGGGTAGAAGGGCTAAGCGGTGAAGATCACTGTCTCAAACGGGTGCAAGCGCATTTTTCACAAATCAGGGATTTTACTAAATGTACCAAACCCTGAAAAGTTCACAAAAGGTCATTTTCATCCGACTGTTTTATCTAACGATGATTGTTGAGAGAACAGCAAGCCCCTTGAAAGTTGAGTATAGTGCAGGCTACACCTTTGATTGTTCTTCCCGTTAACTCAGTCTGATGTTCCCAATGCCTTCGATCCCCACGCCCGCATGAGATAAAGCATTTCCACAGGATGCTTCTCGTGGAGCAGAGCGCACAAAACCCAATTGCCCATTCCATCAAGTTTGAAATGCACAAAAAAGGTCAACATATTTGTTTTGAGACAACACCTGACCTTTCTCTGAGCCTGTCCCATAGGGAATGAATGCAGGATCTGATCACCTTAATGTTAAGGAAAGCACAGCCTACTGTATTGATTGCAGTGATGTCATGAATGTTCTTTCAAGGAAAATGCATGAGAGCTGGAGCTTATATAATAAATGCAAAGAGCTGGAACGTGTATATTAAAGTCATCGTCGTCTTCCTTTTAGGGAGGCTGCATAAAATCTAGTGCAGCACAATATGGAACCCATTCTGTGGACATTTAGATTTCTCTTGAGGTACCACTGTATAATCTTGCAGGATTTCAATCTGCTTACATTATTATTTTTTTTATGCAACATGCCCCGAAAACTATGTTTCCTGACAGTTGCAGTTACATTTACCAGAGGAGTGGAAACAACATCTTTTAAATCATTCAGAATGTTTTAATTCACTTTAACTTTAATAGGAAAAAGCAAACATAGACGTAGCAAAATCCTAACCTAAAGTTTTAAAATTAAACTGTTAAGATTCTGAATTTTAAATAAAATCCTTAAGGAGTAACGCAGCTTCTGAATCTGAAACACTAATGGGAGGTTTTGGGTCACCATCCACCCAGCATAACATTAGGTTACCCGTAACCTGGTTCCCTGAAAGAGAAAACCACCACAACATACTTATGGGATATGCCTGTTGTTGGTAGGTATTCACTGAGCTCTTTATATCAGAGCTGCCGATAGGTCTGTTCCTGGTGACGCCCTCGGTCTCGCCCACCGAGAGATTAAACAGTCAACTCACAGAAGCCATGATCTCCTTTGCATCGAACCCGTGAGGGTGACTGATGCAACCTCGCTGGGTGGTGGTCGTCTTCTCTTTCAGGGAACCAGGGTTACGGTAAGTAATCTAATGTTCCCTTTCAATTCGAAGATGACCACCAACATACTGTGACGGCCCGGCACTCACTCGGGTTCGTTGCCCCTTTAAAATTACGACCCAGCACACAGGAAATGGAGTTTTTAAGCGCAGTCGCGCTAATTTTTAATAAACACACAAAATAAACAAAACACAAACAAACACCTAACTCCCACTGGGCTAACTAAACAGGTTTTTCCTCACTACCTTGCAGGGCGGCCTAAGCCGTTTTACCTGCTAGCAAAAACCAAACGAACTTAACACAGCACTTACCGCAGGACTGCTCGGAAACAGAGCACGTCTTCTGTCTCCTTTCTACTCAACGGCCGTGTGCAGACAAGCTGCCACGTCTTAAATACCCTGCACCTGGTTTTAATTTACAATTGTACCCAGGTGCGGGTGATTAATCAATAAACAAATTAAAAACAATAAAACAATTAAACAAAATGTGCATTCCGCACGCATTCTCAGCGCGGGAGGTTTAACCCCCCTCCCTGCTGTTTCTCATAACCCGCTTCTTCACAATACTTATGGAAAGTATAACAGAGCAGTCGCGAGGGACAAAGGCAGCGGCAGCAGATGAGGGCGCATCGCGGACCGAGGGTTAGCGGTGCGGCTTGCAACCTCAAGGACCCTCGTGCCTAATGAAGGCAGGAGGATCTACCACATTAAGGTGGGACCTGAGGAGCACGCCGCATAGCCCAGCTGGCCGCAGTACAGATATCAAACAGTGAGGTACCAAGCACCGGGTGCAGCTAATGCAGCGGTGCCTACCCTGACCGGTGACAGTAGTCACACACACCTGGTCAGCACGCAGCATGCACCAGGGAGACACACAGGCTAAAACCGCAGCAGGCAACTGACAAACAATAGGGGAGAACACACTTTTTTTTTTTGAAGGCCTGACACACCGGTGAGGTCTACTCTACAGCAGGGCAGGTAAGAACACAGCCCCAGTGGAGGAAAACACAGCTGACTGGTTGATGTTGTTTTTTTTTTTTTAAACTGCACTGCAGCTAATTCATAGCACAACACGGGCAAAGCAGTGTTCAACAAGTGTCACACACAGGTGGACATGCAACAACAGTGCACAATAATATATATACTTATTCATTCCAACTGCGTGCGGCAGCCGTGGGATTGCTCAACAGCGGGGATAAAGCAATGCCTAGCTCAAGAGGAGGGAACAGGTTCTCCCCAAGTGTAGGCTAGAAAAGACTACACACACTCCTTTAAATCAATACTGCACAGGCAGTCGCTCACATATGACAGACAGGTGAAAAGGCAGCTTGCAACGCAAGCAAGCGGGCTGCTTGAGGAAAGGAGAAAAAGAGACTTTAAATGGAGCTGCTGATTCCACGAAGCAGCAAGCCAGCTTTCAGCACAAAATGCAGGGGAACTGCAGTCGGCTTCAGAAAGCTCTTTCAAAACACACTCAGTTAAACACAGAAGTCTTACCTTACCGTAGGGCGAGAAGCAAATGAGATCTTGGCTTGTGAGTTCACTGTTTAATCCCTCGTGGGCGGGACCGAGGGCGTCACTACAGGAAGGGGCCTATCAGCAGCTCTGATATAAAGAGCTCAGTGAATACCTACCTAAGGCAGACATATCCCATAAGTATGTTGGTGGTGGTCATCTTCGAATTGAAAGGGAACTGAGAATTACACAACACAAGAAGCCTTTCTTAAATCCATGAGCACAGGTACAAAAGCATTCCTTTGCTTTTGCTTACCAGAGTTGTTTAATGCTTCTTTTGTTTGATCTTTTTATTTCATATTTTACATTTAAAAGTCTAAAGCTTTGTAAACACAGTTAACAGCCACTGAGTCAGAGAACATGTTGTTTCAATAATAAGAAAATAGATCTAGAATGAATGACTAATCTGATCTTTTAATATATACATGCTGTGTATTGTTTTTTTTTTTTTCAAGTGTATTTTCAATTATAAACAACATCCACACAGTGAATTTGCTGCAATATAATTGTATTGTTACCAGTAGCTATTCTTACTGTAAAGATGCACAGCAGATGAATTGGTTCCTAACTGGCAAGCAGGGCTAGAACACCACTTTCATCTGCCTTACACTCCGGGTTTTCAAATAGACTTTTTTACTGATTGCAGCATATATAGATTAATTAACTCAACCCTCTACTCACTATCAAAGATGCAGGTTGATTACAGTTTTAACATGATGTCACAAAGACGGCCGGAGGGTGGCGCCAGACCAGAAGCAGGAAATAAACAGACAGAGATGTGTGGTTTGGTGAAGCTGAGCGAATGCTTTCGCTCAGCATTTAATAAACAGAACAGAAAATAAAAGGTTTGAAACACACAAAACACAGGACCATGGCACTTGCGCCCAAAAATAAAAAAAAGACAAACAAAACGAACTAAACAGTGCAGAGACAGGCGAACAAAACACGGTGAGCAGATTTAACTATTTACGCTTTCTTTTTCACAATTACCTCCGTCTCCAATCCTGTTCTCCACTCACGAACACCCAACCCTGAGTGAAAGAACGTGCATCTATATATACTGTTGTGCTGGGATTCAATTACTAATTAATTATTCATTGAATCCAGCACGTCGAATTAATTCTGTGCAACCCGTGCTTACATATTACATTTAACCAGCACGTGAAGTGATTTGTGCTCTCCTCGTGCCTAAATACAAATCTACACTTTTTAAATCACCGCGGAAACACAGACCGTTTTATATCCCGTGTACCAATCATACACCAACATTAACACACGCGCACCATACAACATAAATATGCACACAGGGCGGGCACATTACCACATATACCCCCCCTGTGCAAAGCACACATGGCCTCAATGGCCACCTCCCCATAAAATCCAGCAGTCCAGAACAAAGTCTCGGGCTGGGAAGGGGAGGCTTCAGTGGGCCCATGGCTGGCCATGCTGTCAGCACCCCGCGGTAGTGGCACGGCTGACAGCCTGCTGGTCCATGCCTGCAGCGAAATTGCTGCGGGGATGCTGGTCTCGGACCTCCCCCCTTTCTTAGTAGCAGTAGCTCCCCTTGGTGGGGCTCCGACCACAGTACTCGGCAGCAAAGCTGCAGTGGGGAGCAGGTCTCGGACCTCCCCCCACAATCTCGACAGCGAAACTGCTGCAGTGGGAAGCAGGTCTCGGACCTCCCCACGATCTCGGCAGCGAAACTGCTGCAGTGGGGAGCAGGTCTCGGGACCTCCCCCAGGATCTCCGGCAGCAGAAACTGCTGCTGGGGTTGGTGGTCTCAGACCTCCTCCCCTTCTTCGTGGCCGACAGCTCCCTTTCTGGGGCTCCGGCCACCGTGCTCCCTGTGGTGGAGAGGCAGGGAAGCAGGACAGCTCCTGCTGTTCTGCTTCTGGCGGTGGTGGAGGCAGAGGCAGCTCCTGCTCCTCTGCTCCTAGTGGAGGAAGCGGTGGAGGTGGCGGAGGCAGGGGAAGGCAGCTCCTGCTGCTCTGCTCCCTTGCGGTGGAGGCAGAGCCCATGGGGCTGATGCTGGCCACTCAGAGGGAGGCTGTGGCGGTGCTGGCTCCCTCTGCTGTGTGGCTGGGCTGGTGTCGCCGTGCTCCCTTCAGCAGCATAAATAGAGGCTGCTGGGGACACCAGCATCATGCCTTCTCCCCCCCAGAAAATTCAGGGGTTGAGCCTGTACTTCCTCCTTCCCTTCTGGCTCTTGGGCGGCAGCGATGGCTCCTCCCCTTTAGCTCTCGGGTTGCAAGCAGGTGCACCAACAGGCATGCTTCCTCTGCTGGTGTGGATGGGAACAGCAGGCATTGTTCTTCTGCTGGTGGAGGTGGAACCAGCAGGTATTCTCCCTCTGCTGGCAGCTTGGGTCCTAGGGCTGTGGAAGCCCACGACTTCCCTCTCTTGGGGCTGTGGACGCCCTCCTCTCCCTTTTGGGCTGTGGACGCTTTGACTCCTCCTCCCTTTTTGGGCTGTGGGCGCCGACTCCCCCTCTTGGGCTGTGGACGTTCGGGCTCCCCCCACTCAGGCGTGGGGTTCAAGACTCCTCCCCCCACTCAGGCGTGGGACGGGTCGGGCTCCTCCCCACTCAGGCGAGGCGTTGGGCTCCTCCAGCTTGGGCTGTGGACGCTCTGGCTCTCCCCGCTTGGGCTGTGGGCGCTCAGGCTCCTCCCGCTGGGCTGTGGACGCCAGGCTCCTCCAGCAGGCTGTGGACGCTCAGGCTCCTCCCGCTTGGGCTGTGGGCGCCAGGCTCCTCCCTTCGGGCTGTGGGCGCTCTGGCTCCTCCCGCTCAGGCTGTGGATGCTCTGGCTCCTCCCTGGGCTGTGGAGACAGGGGACAGCAGGCATTCTTCCTCTGCAGGTGGACCTGCTACCTGGGCTGTTGTAGTTATGACCACCTCCCAGGTAGCTGAGGACCAACTCCACACCTTCCTCCCAGGTGCTTAGGGTCTGTTCCCTGCATATGCCTCCCATCGCTCTCTGTCCATAAACCATAGGAACCGGACGGCTACTGGGATAGACTGGGCCTCCAGCCCAGCATTCTCAGAATCCAGTCCCGCAGTTTGATGGATGGCGTCTTCTGCCATTTTTTTTTTTTTTTTTTGTTTTGTGTTTTTTTTTTTTTTTTTTGTTTGTTTGTTTTTTTTTTTTTTTTTTAATCCAAATATCGGTTCCTGCTCTGGCCTGAGTCCTGGAGGCGCTGTAGATCCCCATGCAGGACACCACGTGTCACAAAGACGGCCGGGTGGGTGGCGTCAGACCAGAAGCAGGAAATAAACAGACAGATGTGTGGTTTGGTGAAGCTGAGCGAATTTTCGCTCAGCATTTAATAAACAGAACAGAAAATAAAAGGTTTGAAACACACAAAACACAGGACACGGCACTTGCGCCAAAATAAAAAAGACAAACAAAACGAACTAAACAGTGCACAGACAGACGAACAAAACACGGTGAAGCAGATTTAACTATTTACGCTTTCTTTTCACAATTACCTCCGTCTCCAATCCGTTCTCCACTCACGAACACCCAACCCTGGTGTGAAAGAACGTGCATCTATATATACTGTTGTGCTGGGATTCAATTACTAATTAATTATTCACTTGAATCCCAGCACGTGAATTAATTCTGTGCAACCCCGTGCTTACATATTACATTTAACCAGCACGTGAAGTGATTTGTGCTCTCCTCATGCCTAAATACAAATCTACACTTTTTTAAATCACACGTGAAACACAGACCCGTTTATATCCCGTGTACCAATCTATACACCAACATTAACACACGCACGCACCATACAACACATAAATATGCACACAGGGGCGGGGCACATTGCCACATGAATAACAATTACTGAAAATGTACTGATTGATTGTTTGAAGTTACAGTTGATTCAACTAGAATAAACAAAGAAATCTGGGCTTTTACAAACTAGAGAATAAACACCTTAGAAGAAAATAACTTTGTTTACAATTAAAACAAACATATATTTCAAATTGAATTAGATTTGTTTCAGAAAAACGCTTTTCATTCTCAGACAACACAGCTGCCATTCCTGAGGAAAGACGTTATTGTTGATTAGAGTCAGAGTGCCAGAACCATGCACAAGAATATGAATATGGGGTGCCAAGTGTAAAACAAAGAGTTAACATTTTCCCAGATTTAGCCTAAATCTTGTATTTGTTCACAGATTAAAAAAAAAAAAAGATTAATAAATTTTTCAAGATTTATAAATCTTGTGAAAAACATTTAAATACATGTTTAAATGTGTACTTTAAGATATCATTTATAAATCTGAAAATATTTAGCAAAGTTTCAACATTTAAAAGCTCAGTTTTTAAATCTGTTTTACACTTAGCGAGCACATTTAGCTAAATATCGGTTTTAAATCTGTTTTACACTTTCGGTGAGCAGATTTAGCAAAATGTATAATGTTTGCTAAATCCGGAGTTGTCATGCAAATGAATTATTCCCATTGAGTTAGGTAAGCCTTGTTTGCATGGAGGAGGTAGTGCTGCAAGCGCAACTCGTAATTTACATCATCCTCCTGCAGCCGCACTGTGCTCCATTCACCCTCAACACCCTACCATGTTACCATACACAAGAGGGTGTGCTCCATTCACCCTCAACACCCCCTACCACCTGACCATACAACAAGAGTGTGTGCTCCATTCACCCTCAACACCCCCCACCATGTGACCATAAACAAGAGTGTGTGCTCATTCACCCTCAACACCCTACCACGTGATCATAAACAAGAGTGTGTGCTCCATTCACCCTCAACACCCTACCACGTGATCATACACAAGAGTGTGTGCTCCATTCACCCTCAACACCCTACCACGTGATCATAAACACCACGTGAGTGTGTGCTCCATTCACCCTCAACACCCTACCACGTGATCATAAACAAGAGTGTGTGCTCCATTCACCCTCAACACCCTAACCACGTGACCATAAACAAGTGTGTGTGCTCCATTCACCCTCAACACCCTATCACGTGATCATAAACAAGAGTGTGTGTGCTCCATTCACCCTCAACACCCTACCACGTGACCATAAACAAGAGTGTGTGCTCCATTCACCCTCAACACCCTACCACGTGACCATAAACAAGAGTGTTGCTCCATTCACCCTCAACACCCCTACCACGTGATCATAAACAAGAGTGCTCCATTCACCATTCCCTACCACGCTAAACAAGAGTGTGCCCATTCACACCATAAACAAGAGTGTGCCTCAACCACCACGATCATAAACAAGAGTGTGTGCTCCATTCACCCTCAACACCCTACCACGACCATAAACAAGGTGTGTGCCGATTCACCCTCAACACCCTACCACGTGACCATACACAAGGTGTGTGCTCCATTCACCATCAACACCCTACCACGTGACCATAAACAAGAGTGTGTGCTATATTCACCCTCAACACCCTACCACGTGATCATAAACAAGAGTGTGTGCTCCATTCACCCTCAACACCCTACCACGTGATCATACACAAGGTGTGTGCTCCATTCACCCTCAACACCCTTGCCACGTGATCATAAACAAGAGTGTGTGCTCCATTCACCCTCAAAACCCCTACCAAAACGTGTGACCATAAACAAGAGTGTGTGCTCCATTCACCCTCAACACCCTACCAAACAAGAGTGACCCATTCTCCTTTAACACCACACCACAGATCATAAACAAGAGTATGTGCTCCATTCACCCTCAACACCCTACCACCATGACCACCCTTTCATAACAACCACGATCATAAACAAGTGTGTGCCCATTCACCCTCAACCCTACCACGTGATCATAGAAGTGGTGTTCTCCATTCACCCTCAACACCCCGTACCATAAACAAGAGTGTGACCATAAACAATAAACAAGAGTGTGCTCCATTCACCATCAACACCCTACCATAAAACAAGTGATCATAAACAAACAGGTGTGTGCTCCATTCACCCTCAACACCCTACCACGTGATCATAAACAAGAGTGTGTGCTCCATTCACCCTCAACACCCCATACCAACGTGATCATAAACAAGAGTGTGGGCTCCATTCACCCTCAAAACCCTACCACGTGATCATAAACAAGAGTGTGTGCTCCATTCACCCTCAACACCCTACCACGTGATCATAAACAAGAGGTGTGCTCCATTCATAAACTCAACACCCTACCACGTGATCATAAACAAGAGTGTGCTCCATTCACCCTCAACACCCCTACCACGTGATCATAAACAAGAGTGTGTGCTCCATTCACCCTCAACACCCCTACCACGTGACCATAAACAAGAGTGTGTGCTCCATTCACCCTCAACACCCTACCATGTGATTATAAACAAGAGTGTGTGCTCCATTCACCCTCAACACCCTACCACGTGACCATGAACAAGTGTGTGCTCCATTCACCCTCAACACCCCTACCACGTGACCATAAACAAGAGTGTGTGCTCCATTCACCCTCAACACCCCTACCACGTGACCATAAACAAGAGTGTGTGCTCCATTCACCCTCAACACCCTACCATGTGATTATAAACAATAGTGTGTGCTCCATTCACCCTCAACACCCTACCACGTGATCATAAACAAGAGTGTGTGCTCAATTCACCCTCAACACCCTACCACGTGATCATAAACAAGAGTGTGTGCTCCATTCACCTCAACACCCCACACGACCACGTGACCATTCATAAACAAGAGAGTTGCTCCATTCACCTCAACACCCCTACCACGTGATCATAAACAAGAGTGTGTGCTCCATTCACCCTCAACACCCCTACCACGTGATCATAAACAAGAGTGTGTGCTCCATTCACCCTCAACACCCCTACCACGACCATACACAAGAGGTGTGCTCCATTCACCCTCAACACCCTACCACGTGACCATAAACAAGAGTGTGTGTGCTCCATTCACCCTCAACACCCCTACCACGTGACCATACACAAGAGTGTGTGCTATATTCACTCTCAACACCCCTACCACGTGATCATAAACAAGAGTGTGTGCTCCATTCACCCTCAACACCCTACCACGTGATCATACACAAGAGAGTGTGCTCCATTCACCCTCAACACCGTAAACAAGCCACGTGACCATAAACAAGAGTGTGTGCTCCATTCAACCTCAACACCCCTACCACGTGACCATAAACAAGAGAGTGTGCTCCATTCACCCTCAACACCCCTACCACGTGACCATAAACAAGTGTGTGCTCCATTCACCCTCAACACCCTACCATGTGATCATAAACAAGAGTGTGTGCTCCATTCACCCTCAACACCCTACCACGTGATCATAAACAAGAGTGTGTGCTCCATTCACCCTCAACACCCTACCACGTGATCATAAACAAGAGTGTGCCCATTCACCCTCTCCATTCACCCTCAACACCCTACCACGTGATCATAAACAAGAGTGTGTGCTCCATTCACCCTCAACACCCTACCACGTGATCATACACAAGAGTATGTGCTCCATTCACCCTCAACACCCTACCACATGATCATAAACAAGAGTGTGCTCCATTCACCCTCAACACCCCACCAAACGTGACCATAAACAAGAGTGTGTGCTATATTCACCCTCAACACCCCACCACGTGATCATAAACAAGAGTGTGTGCTCCATTCACCCTCAACACCCTACCACGTGATCATAAACAAGAGTGTGTGCTCCATTCACCCTCAACACCCTACCACGTGATCATAAACAAGAGTGTGTGCTCCATTCACCTCAACACCCTACCACGTGATCATAAACAAGAGTGTGTGCTCCATTCACCCTCAACACCCTACCACGTGATCATAAACAAGAGTGTGTGCTCCATTCACCCTCAACACCCTACCATGTGATCATAAACAAGAGTGTGTGCTCCATTCACCCCTCAACACCCCTACCACGTGATCATACACAAGAGTGTGTGCTCCATTCACCCTCAACACCCTACCACGTGACCATAAACAAGAGTGTGTGCTCCATTCACCCTCAACACCCTACCAAGAGTGTGATCATAAACAAGATTGTGTGCTCCATTCACCCTCAACACCCCTACCACGTGACCATAAACAAGAGTGTGTGCTCCATTCACCCTCAACACCCTACCACGTGATCATAAACAAGAGTGTGTGCTCCATTCACCCTCAACACCCCTACCACGTGATCATAAACAAGAGTGTGTGCTCCATTCACCCTCAACACCCTACCACGTGATCATAAACAAGAGTGTGTGCTCCATTCACCCTCAACACCCTACCACACGACCATAAACAAGAGTGTGTGCTTGTGGCAATGCTCCGGCAGGAGCAGAGCAGCAGGAGCTGCCCTCTCGTACCTCAAGCCACCTTCACCCGGCAGGAGCAGAGTAGCAGGAGCTGCCTCTACCTCCGCCACCTTCACCTGCAGGAGCCCGGGGCAGCAGGAGCTGCCTCTACCTCCACCACCTCCACCGCCAGGAGCAGAGCAGCAGGAGCTGCCTCTGCCTCCATCATTCATCAGGGGAGAGAAGCAGGAGCTGCCTCTCCTTCACCAGAAAGACCAGGACGTGAAGCTGGCGGGTCCTCAGCAGCCCCTTGCATAGGCTGCTGGGGAAGCTTGCCAAGGAAGAACTGCCCGGCCGCAGAGGCCCGAAGAGGGCTGCCCTAACAACACCCGCACCCCAGCTTGTCCTGACTCCCTCAACACAGCAGCCCCAAGGATGCTTGGGGACGCTTCACCCAAGGATGCCTGTCTGGCATCGCCTGGGGAGCTGCCTGTCACGCCCGCTTGTCGCCTGGGGATGCTGCCAGCCAGCTCAAGATCGCCTGGGGCTGCCTTTTTGCTCCGCATCGCAGCAGGAAGTACTGTGGCTGGAACCCCACCAGGGGAGCTGCCGCCACGAAGAAGGTGGGGAGGTCAGGAGACCTGCTCCCACTGCAGCAGTTTCGCTGCCGGAGATCGTGGGGGGGTCAGGAGACCTGCTCCCACTGCAGCAGTTTCGCTGCCGGAGATCGTGGGGAGGTCCGGAGACCTGCTCCCACTGCAGCAGTTTCGCTGCCGGAGATTGTGGGAGAGGTCTGGAGACCTGCTCCCACTGCAGCTTCTTAAGCTGCCGGAAATACTGTGGTCGGAGCCCCACCAAGGGGAGCTACCGGCTCACGAAGAAAGGGGGAGAGGTCAGGAGACCAGCATCCCCGCAGTAATTTCGCTGCAGGCATGGACCAGCAGGCTGTCAGCCGTGCCACTACCGGCAGGGGTGCTGACAGCATGGCCAGCCATGGGCCCACTGAAACCCTACCTTCCCCAGCCCGAGACTTTGTCCTGGACTGCTGGATTTTTAAGGGGAGGTGGCCGTTGAGGGCCATGTGTGCTTTGCACAGGGGGGGTATATGTGGCAATGTGCCCCGCCCTGTGTGCATATTATGTGGTGTATGTTGCGTGCGTGTGTGTTAATGTTGGTGTATAGTCATTGGTACACGGGATATAAACGGGTCTGTGTTTCACGTGTATTTAAAAATGTAGATTTGTATTTAGGCACGAGGAGGGCACAAATCACTTCACGTGCTGGTTAAAGGTAATATGTGAGCACGGGGTTGCACAGAATTAATTCACGTGCTGGGATTCAAGTGAATAATTAATTAGTAATTGAATCCCAGCACAACAGTATATATAGATGCACATTTCTTGCACTCGGGGTTGGGTGTTCGGTGGAGAGGAGAACGGGAGAGAAGAAGGAAAGTAAACGAAAGTAGTAAAGTAATTAGTAGTTGTTTTGTACTCACCGTGTTTGTTTGTCTCCGTGCACCGTTTGTGTGTTAGTACGTTTTGTTTGTCTTTTTATTTTGGCGTATAGTGCCGTGTCCTGTTTTTGTGTTTAAAACCCTTTTATTTTATGTTCTGTTTATTAAACGCTGAGCGAAAACATTCGCTCAGCTTCACCAAACCACACCTCTCTGTTGTTTTATTTCCTGCATCTGGTCTGACGCCACCCACTCCGGCCGTCTTTGTGACACGTGGTGTCCTGCGTGGGATCTACAGCGCCTCCCAGGACTCAGGCCAGAGCGGGAACCGCAGTTTTTTTTTGGGAAAAAAAAACAAAACAAAAAAAAACAAAAAAAATAAAAAATAAAAAAAAAAACGATGGGATGGAAGGAGGAGAAAGAGGTGAAGGACAGGGAGGAGGAGTGCGTCTAAGGGCCAGACATCCACGGCGATTTAACAAGCCATCGGCCCGGGTGCCTCCTCTGCGACCAGGATCATCTGTTCGCCAACTGTCCCTTCCGCAGTTATGAGGAGGAGCCTGAGCGTCCACAGCCCAAGCGGGAGGAGCCTGACTGTCCACAGCCCAAGCGGGAGGAGCCCGGCGTCCCACGCCCAAGCGGGAGGAGCCCAACGCCCCACGCCTGAGTGGGAGGAGCCCGAACGTCCCCACGCCTGAGTGGGAGGAGCCCGAACGTCCTACGCCTGAGTGGGAGGAGCCCGAACGTCCTACGCCTGAGTGGGGGGAGCCCGAACGTCCACAGCCCAGGAGGGGGGAGTCGGTGCGTCCACAGCCCAAAAGGGAGGAGTCGGTGCGTCCACAGCCCAAAAGGGAGGAGAGTCGTGCGTCCCACAGCCCAAAAGGGAGGAGTCGGTGCGTCCCACAGCCCAAAAGGGAGGAGTCGGTGCGTCCACAGCCCAAGAGAGGGAAGTCGGGGCTTCCACAGCCCTAGAACCCAAGCTGCCAGCAGAGGGAGAATGCCTGCTGGTTCCACCTCCACCAGCAGAGGAAGAATGCCTGCTGGTTCCACCTCCACCAGCAGAGGAAGAATGTCTGCTGGTTCCACCTCCACCAGCAGAGGAAGAATGCCTGCTGGTTCCACCTCCACCAGCAGAGGAGAATGCCTGCTGGTTTCCCCATCACAACCAGCAGAGGAAGAATGCCTGCTGGTTTTCCCCTTCAGAGGCAGAGCCGCACCAGTTCCCTGCAAAGAAAGGCAGAGCTGCACCAGTCCCCTGCAAGAGAGGCAGAGCAGCACCAGTCCCCTGAAAAGGGGGAGACCTGCAGCTGCTCCCACCTCCCATCGACAGGGAGACTACTGCCCCCACCTTCAGCGGACAGGAGACTACACGCTGCCCCACCTTCACCGGCAGGGAGCAGAGCAGCCGGAGCTGAATCTGCCTCCCCACCTTCACCGGCAGGAGCAGGCAGCAGGAGCTGCCTCTACCTCCGCCACCTTCACCCGGCAGGAGCAGAGCAGCAGGGCTGCCTCTACCTCCGCCACCTTCACCCGCAGGAGCAGGGGGCAGGAGCTGCCTCTGCCTCCACCACCTCCACCAGGGAGCAGAGCAGCAGGGAGCTGCCTCTGCCTCCATCACCATCAGGGGGAGAGAAGCAGGAGCTGCCTCTCCTTCACCAGAAAGACCAGGACTGTGAGCTGGGGGTCCTCAGCAGCCCTTGCATAGGCTGCTGAGGGAAGCATGGGAAGAACCGCCCGCCGCAGAGGCCGAGAAGAGGGCCAACACCGCACCCCAGCTTGTCCTGACTCCCTGCACGCCGCCCAAGGATGCTTGCCGCTCACCCAAGGATGCCTGTCTGGCATCGCCTGGGCTGCCTGTCGCGCCGCATCGCCTGGGGCTGCCAGCCCTCAAGATCGCCTGGGGCTGCCTTTTGCTCCGCATCGCAGCAGGAAGTACTGTGGCTGGAACCCCACCAAGGGGAGCTGCCGACCACGAAGAAGAAGGGGAGGTCAGGAGACCTGCTCCACTGCAGCAGTTTCGCTGCCGGAGATCGGGGGAGGTCAGAGACCTGCTCCCACTGCAGCAGTTTCGCTGCCGGAGATCGTGGGGGAGGTCCGGAGACCTGCTCCCACTGCAGCAGTTTAAGCCGGAGATCGTGGGGAGGTCCGGAGACCTGCTCCCACTGCAGCAGTTTAGCTGCGGAGATCGTGGGAGAGGTCTGGGGACCTGCTCCCACTGCAGCTTCTTCGCTGCGTCGAAATACTGTGGTCGGAGCCCCACCAAGGGGAGCTACCGGCTCTGAAGAAAGGGGAGAGGTCAGAGACCAGCATCCCCCGCAGCAATTTCGCTGCAGGCATGGACCAGCAGGCTGTCAGCCGTGCCACTACCGGGCAGGGTGCTGACAGCATGGCCAGCCATGGGCCCACTGAAGCCCAACTTCCCAGCCCGAGACTTTGTCCTGGACTGCTGGATTTTTTTTAAGGGGAGGTGGCCGTTGAGGCCATGTGTGCTTTGCACAGGGGGGTATATGTGGCAATGTGCCCCGCCCTGTGTGCATATTATGTGGTGTATGTTGCGTGCGTGTGTTAATGTTGGTGTATAGTCATTGGTACACGGGATATAAACGGGTCTGTGTTTCACGTGTATTTAAAAATGTAGATTTGTATTTAGGCACGAGGAGGGCACAAATCACTTCACGCGTGCTGGTTAAAGGTAATATGTGAGCACGGGGTTGCACAGAATTAATTCACGTGCTGGGATTCAAGTGAATAATTAATTAGTAATTGAATCCCAGCACAACAGTATATATAGATGCACATTTCTTGCACTCGGGGTTGGGTGTTCGGTGAGTGGAGAACGGGAGAGAGAGAAGGAGAAAGTAAAACGAAAGTAGTAAAGTAATTAGTAGTTGTTTTGTACTCACCGTGTTTGTTTGTCTCCGTGCACCGTTTGTGTGTTAGTACGTTTTGTTTGTCTTTTTATTTTGGCGTATAGTGCCGTGTCCTGTTTTTGTGTTTAAAACCCTTTTATTTTATGTTCTGTTTATTAAACGCTGAGCGAAAACATTCGCTCAGCTTCACCAAACCACACCTCTCTGTTGTTTTATTTCCTGCATCTGGTCTGACGCCACCCACTCCGGCCGTCTTTGTGACAGTGCTCCATTCCCCCTCAACACCCTACCACGTGATCATAAACAAGAGTGTGTGCTCCATTCACCCTCAACACCCCTACCACCTGACCATACACAAGAGTGTGTGCTCCATTCACCCTCAACACCCCTACCACGTGACCATAAACAAGAGTGTGTGCTCCATTCACCCTCAACACCCTACCACGTAATCATAAACAAGAGTATGTGCTCCATTCACCCTCAACACCCTACCACGTGATCATACACAAGAGTGTGTGCTCCATTCACCCTCAACACCCTACCACGTGATCATAACCAAGAGTGTGTGCTCCATTCACCCTCAACACCCTACCACGTGATCATAAACAAGAGTGTGTGCTCCATTCACCCTCAACACCCCTACCACGTGATCATAAACAAGAGTGTGTGCTCCATTCACCCTCAACACCCTACCACGTGATCATAAACAAGAGTGTGTGCCCATTCACCCTCAACACCCCTACCCCTACGTGATCATAAACAAGAGTGTGTGCTCCATTCCCCTCAACACCCCTACCACGTGACCATAAACAAGAGTGTGTGCTCCATTCACCCTCAACATCCTACCATGTGATCATAAACAAGAGTGTGTGCTCCATTCACCCTCAACACCCTACCATGTGATCATAAACAAGAGTGTGTGCTCCATTCACCCTCAACACCCTACCACGTGATCATAAACAAGAGTGTGTGCTCCATTCACCCTCAACACCCTACCACATGACCATACACAAGAGTGTGTGCTCCATTCACCCTCAACACCCCTACCACCTGACCATACACAAGAGTGTGTGCTCCATTCACCCTCAACACCCTACCACATGATCATAAACAAGAGTGTGTGCT
This sequence comes from Huso huso, assembly GCA_036884735.1. NCBI lineage: Eukaryota > Metazoa > Chordata > Actinopteri > Acipenseriformes > Acipenseridae > Huso > Huso huso. The sequence continues at coordinate 15,110,314 of CM072691.1, read as the reverse complement.
CCATTCACCCTCAACACCCTACCACGTGATCATAAACAAGAGTGTGTGCTCCATTCACCCTCAACACCCTACCACGTGATCATAAACAAGAGTGTGTGCTCCATTCACCCTCAACACCCTACCACGTGACCATAAACATAGAACTAAATAAATAGCAGACTAAATAATTTTGTCATCTTCTTACAGACAACATAGATAATTTAATATTTGTAGTTATAAGAACATAAGAACATAATAAAGTTTACAAGCGAGAGGAGGCCATTAATCCCGTCTTGCTTGTTTGGTTGTTAGTAGCTTATTGATCCCAGAATCTCATCAAGCAGCTTCTTGAAGGATCCCAGGGTGTCAGCTTCAGCAACATTACTGGGGAGTTGGTTCCAGACCCTCACAATTCTCTGTGTAAAAAAGTGCCTCCTATTTTCTGTTCTGAATGCCCCTTTATCTAATCTCCATTTGTGACCCCTGGTCCTTGTTTCTTTTTTCAGGTCAAAAAAGTCCCCTGGGTCGACATTGTCTATACCTTTTAGGATTTGGAATGCTTAAATCAGATCACCGCGTAGTCTTCTTTGTTCAAGACTGAACAGATTCAATTCTTTTAGCCTGTCCGCATACAACATGCCTTTTAAGCCCGGGATAATTCTGGTTGCTCTTCTTTGCACTCTTTCTAGAGCAGCAATATCCTTTTTGTAACGAGGTGACCAGAACTGAACACAATATTCTAGGTGAGGTCTTACTAATGCATTGTAAAGTTTTAACATTACTTCCTTTGATTTAAATTCAACACTTCTCACAATATATCCGAGCATCTTGTTAGCCATTTTTATAGCTTCCCACATTGTCTAGATGAAGACATTTCTGAGTCAACATAAACTCCTAGGTCTTTTTCATAGATTCCTTCTTCAATTTCATTATCTCCCATATGATATTCATGATGCACATTTTTATTGCCTGCGTGCAGTACTTTACACTTTTCTCTATTAAATGTCATTTGCCATGTGTCTTCCCAGTTCGGAATGTTGTCTAGATCATTTTGAATGACCTTTGCTGCTGCAACAGTGTTTGCCACTCCTCCTATTTTTGTGTCGTCTGCAAATTTAACAAGTTTGCTTACTATACCAGAATCTAAATCATTAGTGTAGATTAGGAATAGCAGAGGACCTAATACTGATCCCAGTGGTACATCAGTGGTTACCTCGCTCCATTTTGAGGTTTCTCCTCTAATCAGTACTTTCTGTTTTCTACATGTTAACCACTCCCTAATCCATGTGCATAGATTTCCTTGAATGCCTACTGCGTTCAGTTTAAGAATTAATCTTTTATGCAGGACTCTAGTAGTGTTGTCCAGGTTGGTGCCGTATAGCAACAGCTCCTGGTACATGTTAGCCATCTAACAAGAACAAACGTTTACAATTAGTATGACAAAACAAACAAACACTAAACACTCACGGTATATCACAGTCCTTCAGCGGTTCGTCCGTAACCATAACAAAGGAGCAGTTTGCTCGGCCACTTCCCCTTTAGTACCTTCAGCCACGCCCCCTTGGTTAGCGAGTGCAATCGTTTTTCCTCCAATCCCCGATTGCCACATCGCGTCCTGTCTGGGGTGATGACTAGGTGTACTGTGGCCCCGCCCACTTCCTGGATGGCCGACTTCCGACTGACCCTGGAATGAACTGCCAAACCATCCAGTCCGGGGCACACTGTTCCCTTTAAACAGTGCCCTCACAGGTCGGGAGGTTCATTCTTTCTCTGTCACACTATCACATCGTAGTTACTTGTTAGTACATTAGCGTCAAGTTCTAACATCTGAGAATTCTAGCATTTAGATAAATACATTTAATGGCTATCTTACCTGAGTTGTTGCTCTTGTTGTGATGTGGTCTCCCTTCTGTTTTTTTTGCTGATTCCCCTCCCCTTCCTTTCTAATTTAAATGCTTCTGAACCTCCTCAAGGATCCTTTCTCCAAGTAGATTGGTTCCCTTTTTGATTAACGAGTTCCCCTTATCTAGTCGTTGAGACAGGAAGTGATGTAGGTGACCTGCAACAATTAATCTTTTTAACGAGAAATGCATTCATTAACAACCTCATCGACTCAATTTCAAAGAATTAAGGGATTGATTTAATTAACACATTTTGTTTGAAAATCACTTGCTACTATAGCTATTGTTACTATACCACGAGTTCGATACAATAACACTGTTTTTTGAAAATCCTGCCCCATGGGTCATAATCAACTGTCCAATACATTTCGCCAGGGAAATAAAGCACTGTTGTAAGGGTCGCAGTGCACCCCGATCACGCTCCCTCCTGCAACAGTGCTGGTTTTCTTTGCCACTCATTTCAATCAGAGCGCCAGCACCGATGCTGGAGGGAGCATCAACTGGACATACTACAATGCTTCGAAAAAAAGATCTCTTTCTCCTGGAGAGTAAAAGTTGAACAAAAATGTTGGAAAAAAAGTTGACAACATGGGATATAGAAATGGTAAAGCAATGTGTTTGTTGTTACACTGCAGGGGGTTCTCTAACACTAAATTAGCAAGTGGCTGACTGCCATGGTGTAAGACCATCTTCTCATTAGTACTTCGACAATCAGTTATTTCAACTAAGGTGGACTTACTGTACTAACCTTTCATTATATATCATTTTATCTGAAAGAGCAGTAATGTGTCTTTTGTTAATAATTGTACTCCATAAGAATTGTACCTTAAGAAGGTATGAGCTGTGAGCTGGAGAGACTCATTAAAAAAGACAATGGAATGTTTGATTGACTCCACTATTTGTTGAATCACTGACAGCATTCCTTCACAGTTTAACCTTTGTGTGCACGGATAAGTGTTTGCTTAACCACACTTGAAATCAGCTTGCAGCTACCTGTCACTTTACAAACCAACCAGGCATTGGTGTGCCATAGGGGGGGGCATGGACCAGCTCAGCATACACGATCAGCTCAACATACACCACCAGCTCAGCATACACGACCAGCTCAGTATACACGGCCAGCTCAGCATACACCACCAGCTCAGTATACACGGCCAACTCAGCATACACAACCAGCTCAGCATACACGACCAGCTCAGCATACACAATCAGCTCAGCATACACCACCAGCACAGCATACACGATCAGCTCAGCATACACCACCAGCACAGCATACACGATCAGCTCAGCATACACCACCAGCTCAGCATACACCACCAGCACAGCATACACGATCAGCTCAGCATACACGATCAGTTCAGCATACACGATCAGCTCAGCACACACAACCAGCTCAGCATACACAATCAGCTCAGCATACACAATCAGTTCAGCATACACCACCAGCTCAGCACACACAACCAGCTCAGCATACACAATCAGCTCAGCATACACCACCAGCTCAGCATACACGATCAGCTCAGCATACACCACCAGCTCAGCATACACCACCAGCACAGCATACACGATCAGCTCAACATACACGATCAGCTCAGCATACACGATCAGTTCAGCATACACCACCAGCTCAGCATACATGACCAGCTCAGCATACACGGCCAGCTCAACATGCACCACCAGCTCAGCACACACAACCAGCTCACCATACACGACCAGCTCAGCATACACCACCAGCTCAGCATGCTTCAAACATGAAAACTGAAAAAGGACGTCACACGCCTTCCCCCTAAGTGATGTTCACAGAAACGTTTCCAGGATAAAGTTACAGATCTCGCTTTTACCACCCAGGGTGCAAGATAGCAACTTTTTGAAAAATGTAAAAGCTATTTTCAGAATGATATGGAACACAGCACTTTAAGACCTGCAGGGATTGCTGTACAGAATTTCAATTTCCCATCGCTGGCTGTTGCTGAAATTTCATGGATGCATCAAATGAACAGACATGCAGCTGGTACTTCAACAGCGAATTAGTTTAGCAATCAAGATCATGACATTAATAGATGGACATTTTCTGAACAAAACTTGACGTGAATATCTGAGGCAGTCTGTGCCTCAAAGTAACGTTCCCAATCTTAAGGTCTACTACCCACGGGTCATATGACAGTGACATCATCAAGCTCTCCCCATTCTTCTTCACGCAATGCTGTGCCTTTCACGTCAAATTACTGTGAAATTAATGTTATGTCCGTCATGTCCTGAAGTTTATTTTCAAAACCTAAAGCAGGGTGTTCTGGATCAGATTGTTGTTTACATGACTCACTGTCAGTAAATTGCCCAATTGTATAATGTCTTGGATCGCTGGCTTGTGTTTGGTAGCTGCAGAGCATAAAAGATATTCCTGTAGCAGTTTCAGTCAGCATAGGCTGGACAGGAGATCACAGTTTGATAAGAAGGCTGTACAGTAACTGGGTGTTGGTTAGTTGGTGCTCACTCATTTGGCATGCACTCATGAGCACAACTTGGACTGAGAACTTGGACACACACAATGCCGTCAGTATAAGAAGTGATACCCAAAGAGGTTCATTTCACAGACCATACTAATTAACAACATGGCTGAAAGAAGCTATTAGCCGTCAATGATGGCACACCCTGCCAATACAGAAAGACAATTAGTCACTGAAAGTAATTGCATTTGTTCCACTCCAATAAGCTCTTTATTTAAACTGTAATTAACTTGGTAAGGGAGATTTAGCAGTTCACTATGGATAGTCAAGCTCAGATTAATAAATGAGATAGGTTACTGTGGCCTCAGAATGGTTGAAGGGCGGTACCCAAGAGAAGCATTAGAACTGTGTGTGACATTCAGAACAGAAAGAACGGCTCACTCAAGCCTTCATGTACAGCAACAAGCAGCATCTCTGAGGTGCATTGTTTACTCTAATTATACAGGCTCCTTGTATTAAAGCATCAGAAGTACTTTTTTGCTTTCTCCTCTGCAGTTTGCAATCTCAAACAGCACAGCAACATCTTGCTAACCAATTGAGAAGCACTTAGCATGGAGGAGAAAAATGCAGTGCTTCATCAAGTGTGTGCGCTACGCTTCATCCTTGGTAGGGACAGCACTAAAGCGCTGCACTCCCTTTCATGTTGATCTGGACAGAGCGAGTCCCTTTCCACTCAGAACTCAATTTAACACATGTTGGGTTATCCAGGTAAGTAACAACATAAATACCTCCCCTGAAAGGGTCTGCGTTTCCTCAAATCAGACTACACTCAGGGCTGCAATAAATGACTAAACAACTTGCAGCATTTGGGCAAACCTCCCCCACTCAGTACGAGTTGGAAATACAAGCTCCATGCAGAGGGTTTGCAGTTCATATATAGACCTTAAAAAAGGGTAAGGAATGAAATCCACATGGAATGAGACATTGCGAGAAAAGAAAGTATCATAGACTCGCCGGTAGAGGAGTGGCTGCCTCCACACAGACATGTTGAACAAGCTGTAATTAATGATGACAGGGAATGGAATGCTCATTGACGCACACGGTTGCCTCCCTGTACATTGACTCTGATGATAACTGCTGAAACAGTCACTCAGAACATCTTGATTTCAAGCAGCGTCGTGAGATTCTTCATTCCCATGTGTGCACCAACCCCATGGAAATGGCATTGAATAACTTATTAAAAAAAAGTAAAAAAAAAACTGCAACATGTGTTCATTACATAAGCTCTATAAACTGTAAAAGTTCCTCTCTGTAAGTCAAGTCGATTAGTTCACAGAAGTTTTAAAGACATTTATTCCAGACGACCATCGACTATTTCTCACTCACAGACACTGAGGAGTAATAGAGAAGGTAAGGGCTCAAGCTTCATATTTGTTAATAAACAGTGACTTTTCTAAAGTACAGTGGAAACAGGACAATTGCACTTTATCTGGACAGTTTCTAATATGATTAATTGTTACAGCCTTAAACAGCAGCCACCTAGTGAGTTGAGAATGGCACTTAGTGTTTTCACTGCCCGTGTCTTTTTCAACAATGTCACTGGGATCGTCTCCTCCATTACCAGCCCTGGTGAGGAGTCCCGTGAGCATGTTTAGAGACTTTGCAGTGCTAGCAGCTGTACTGCATGGGGATCGTCTCCTCCATTACCAGCCCCGGTGAGGAGTCCCCAGAGCATGTTTAGAGACTTTGCAGTGCTAGCAGCTGTACTGCATGGGGATCGTCTCCTCCATTACCAGCCCCGGTGAGGAGTCCCGTGAGCATGTTTAGAGACTTTGCAGTGCTAGTAGCTGTACTGCATGGGGATCGTCTCCTCCATTACCAGCCCCGGTGAGGAGTCCCGTGAGCATGTTTAGAGACTTTGCAGTGCTAGCAGCTGTACTGCATGGGGATCGTCTCCTCCATTACCAGCCCCGGTGAGGAGTCCCGTGAGCATGTTTAGAGACTTTGCAGTGCTAGCAGCTGTACTGCATGGGATCGTCTCCTCCATTACCAGCCCCGTGAGGAGTCCCGTGAGCATGTTTAGAGACTTTGCAGTGCTAGTAGCTGTACTGCATGGGGATCATCTCCTCCATTACCAGCCCCGGTGAGGAGTCCCGTGTGAGCATGTTTAGAGACTTTGCAGTGCTAGCAGCTGTACTGCATGGGGATCATCTCCTCCATTACCAGCCCCGGTGAGGAGTCCCGTGAGCATGTTTAGAGACTTTGCAGTGCTAGCAGCTGTACTGCATGGGGATCGTCTCCTCCATTACCAGCCCCGGTGAGGAGTCCCGTGAGCATGTTTAGAGACTTTGCAGTGCTAGCAGCTGTACTGCATGGGGATCGCCTCCTCCATTACTAGCCCCGTGAGGAGTCCCGTGAGCATGTTTAGAGACTTTGCAGTGCTAGCAGCTGTACTGCATGGGGATCGCCTCCTCCATTACCAGCCCCGTGAAGAGTCCCGGTGAGCATGTTTAGAGACTTTGCAGTGCTAGCAGCTGTACTGCATGGGGATCGCCTCCTCCATTACCAGCCCCGTGAGGGAGTCCCGTGAGCATGTTTAGAGACTTTGCAGTGCTAGCAGCTGTACTGCATGGGGATCGTCTCCTCCATTACCAGCCCCGGTGAGGAGTCCCGTGAGCATGTTTAGAGACTTTGCAGTGCTAGCAGCTGTACTCCTGCAGGGATGCCCTGGCCTCGCAGTTTCAGCACCTTGATTAACTGACAAAATAAATCATGGCGTATGCAAAGATAACGGCACTGCCATCAAAACAGAGACAGAAGCCTCCCTTCATTAAGAATCATTTAATTTTATTTTTTACAATGATACATTTTCTATGACAAACACTATTATTATAAAAACATATACAACTAATACTATTTTAGAAGTAGGAGGCTTCCACAGAGTATTGTGCTTATTTACTTTACAGAAGAGTTTCCACACATAGGCACAATAGATGCACCTAGTAGCTGTGTTTCAAAAACAATGTGCTGGGAAGACTCAAAATGTTGTTTACCAATAAAATAGGCATTCCCAATGAATGGCTTGTAAGTATTCCATTCCACTGCTTTACAGAACAGAAGAACAGTACGTCCTTCACAGCTCCCCAGGGGCTCGCCTATTCAAAGCACCGCTGGCAGTGCAGGGAGAGACCATCCCTTTCATGCCAATTTGCTGATCTTGGCTGGGGGCTAGTGGGAATATGGTCTGGGGATAGCGGAATTTAAAAAAAAAGGTCACGTAACACAATGAGCAAAACATCGGAAACTCCCAATACAAGCCACCCAGTCCAATATGGAGACAGGGCAGCTTTTCACCAGGCAGAGAAGAAAAGATAAAATGCATCGCAGGACAACAGCCTGCCAGTCCCAGCCACAACACCAAAGACTTCTCATCAGAGCAGAGTGACGTGGCTGCTGCTCCTCCCCTGAGAGCATAAAGGAGCTGCACACACTGACAACAATGTCATTTTCCTTCGAGAGTAGCGACCAAGAACGCAGCAACCCTGAAGTTAATGGTTAATATTCCTATTTCAGGGAACGTTCCTGTGGCGGAGTGTCCCGCCCCTATGTATTATTATTTGTATTTTTGTTTGCGGTGCAGATAAAAGCGCCGCGTCTTTTATTATTACATTTAAAAACCCTGTGAGGATGCATGACTGATCAGCTACTGATTATTTAACTAGCTGACAGTCATGCATCCTTACCAAACGCGTGCAGACTCTGGCCGAGGGATAATAAGATAATTAACAACTAGTTAATCCCTCGGCCAGAATATATAAACCTGCAGCTCTCTGCACTCGGGGTGGAGTGTACAGAGGAGAGTACGGGAAAACACGGGAGAGTGAGCAAAAACAATTGCTATATTTAATATACTTGTTGCTGTTTATTTGTTTGGCCAACGTGCCTTTTTGTTTTGTTGTTTGTTTAAATATTTTATTTTTGTTTTGTTTATTAATAAATACGCTGAGTGCCGTTGCACTCAGCTTCAACCGCCCATCCATTGTTTTGGTTTCTACTTCCTGGTCCGTGACGTCACCACTGCGAGCCAGACTGTCACAGTTCCCTTTCAAATAGGGGAATATTAACCATTACAAAATGGGTGAGTTTACCCAAGTTGTCGCAAGGACATGGTAGTATATCACAGCCGAAACCACCTTGTGCTTGTAATCAGAATCCAGCAATAGCTGGAAGAAACATAGGATGAAAACTCATGTAATGTTCTGTTGTGAGGGTGGACTGGTAAGTAGCCTTCTAGTGCTGAAACCAGGGTTATGTGGATCTATGGCATTCAGTTGGTAGAACCTAGTAAAAGAATGGGGGGAAGCCCACACCGCTGCATTGCATATGTCCTGGACAGATGCACCCTGGAACAAAGCCCATGAAGTCGCCTGACCCCTGGTGGAATGGCCAGTGAACTTCTCTGACAGAGGCATATTGGCCAGTTGATAAGCAGTCTTAACTATGTCTGTCAACCAGAGCCTGTCCCTGGGACTTAGCCACGTAACAGACAAAGAATTGTTCTGAATGCCTCCAGCTTTTAGTCCTGTCAATACGCTAATGATCGCAATGGGCAAAGTGTGTGGAGCTGACACTCCCTGTCAGATTGGAAAGGAGGGGGATGGAAAGCCTCCAATTCCACCAACTGGTTAACACGAAAAGCCAAGATGGTTTTCAGCAAAAAAACCCGGTTAGTACGAAGGGTAACCTTTGTTCTGGCCTCTGAAAAAAATTAATAGGCTAATAATGCCTGCATTTCACCCACCCGCTTAGCGGAGGTGATTGCAAGCAAGAAAGTCGCCTTGAAAGACAAAAATTTGAGCTCAGCTGAGTGCATGGGATCAAATGGAGGTTTCATCAGTACATTAAGCAATACATTCAACCTCCAACGAGGAACTACATCCTTCGCTGCCAGGTGCCTTTCAAAAATTGCCCCTCCAGGAAATGAGCTCCTGGGGATACTGAATCTATTTTTACATGGCACACCGAAATGGCTGCGTGTGACAGGATAGCTGAGCGTGTGGTGTAAATGATCGTCAGACCAGTCCAGGTTTGTTGGTAAAAAAAACCCCGGCTTTAATTTCTCACACGGCAAAAAAAAACAACAAATAATAATACCGGGATACACAGCAATGTGTAACCCGATTAAATAATAATAATAATAATAATAATAATAATAATAATAATAATAATGCCAGGATACACAACAATGTGTAACCCGACCCAATCAAAGGGAAAAAGGTTGCAGTCCCAAATAAACAAACAACAACGAAAACGTCCGTCTTCCTTTTGTACTCCAGGAACGGGAAAACACGGGGGGGTAATAAACCCCAGCACTTCCGGGTTGTCGCTCCTCCGGCGTAATCCCGGAGCGTCCCGTTAGTGCTCTAAAACACAGAAAAGAGGAGATGGGTTAGCAGAATAAATTCCCGCACACAGACGATCCGTATTTCAATTCCCTTCCCCTGTTTCTCTGCTCGTTTCCCTCTCTCTCTCTCTCTCTCCCTCCCTCCCTCCCTCCCTCCCTCTTTCTCGCTATCTCTCACACACACACACAGTACCTTGCCAGAAGGAACAGAACCCCGGGCCATGCCCCCTTTTGTACGCCCCGTCCCGTCCCCATTGGTCAGCGAGGGCAACCGCCAACAACAATGCGTGATTGCCAACGCTTCCCCCGACGGGTCTGTGACGCGTTACACTGCGGCTCCGCCTGCTCCTCCTCCCCAGCGTCCTCACCAGTCGGGAGGGAGATCTAAAACAAGAGTTCACTCTCTCTTTGTCGCACTGCCAAATAGACCTTTAAAAGTAGGGATTTCCCCTCATCAGAAAGGTCCTGTAAAAATTGCAGTGTAACTGCCATGGGGCATGTCATCGGTTCAAACCCATGACACAAGCACCATGCCAGAAACACGCCCCACTTGTACCCATATTGGGAACAGGTAGAGGTTGCCCTGGCGTTTTGCAGGGTGTCAATCACCCTCTTCGATAACCCCAGATGGCTCAAATGCAGCTGTTCAGGGGCCAGACAGAGAGCCGTAGGCTCGATGGCTTGGGGTGCCACAAAGTGCCCTGTGCCTGACTGAGCAGGTCGCGAAGGCAGCAGCAGTTCCCACGGCTGGTCGCTCAGGAGCTGCATCAGGAGGGAGAACCAAACTCTCCTGGGCCAGTATAGGACTATTAAATGCACCCTGGCCTGGTCCTGCCTGATCTTCTCCAGACATAGCGGGAGCAGCACGAATGGTGGAAAAGCATAGAGTAGAAGTGAAGGCCGCAGGTGTGCCAGTGCATCTGCTCCCAGAGGTCCCCCGTCTCCTTTTATTGAGCACCGCAGGGGACAGTGTGCTGACTCCTGAGAGGCAAAGAGGTCTACCTCTGCTCTCCCGAATCTCCCAAATGAGGCTCATGACCTTGGGATGGAGTCTCCATTCTACACCGCTGGGGACCCCCCTCGAGAGAAGGTCCACAGCCCAATTGACCACCCCAGGCAGGTGAACTGCCCGGAGTGAGAGGAGGTTCTGTTATGCCCACAGCAGAAGCTTGTGGACCACACGGTGGAGACTGGGTGACCACAGACCACCTTGGTGGTTTATGTAGGACACTACAGACGTTTTGTCCGTAGGAACAAGCATGTGTCTCCCCCCGAACCTGCCTGCAGCTCTAAAACATTTATGTATTAACCCTTCCCTGGGTACTGCCACACCCCTTGCACTGCTCGTCCATTCCAAACGCCACTCCAACCCGAGTCGGACACGTCTGTTATGATGACCTCTCTCTTGGTGATGCTGCCCAGTGCCAAGCCTTTTTCTTCTCTGCGTTTTTGCTCTGTTCGGGACTTTGATTACCGCTGATTACCGCTCAATATACCTGTTTGTCTTGATCAATGCTGAAGTGCTCATTGTCTGTCTGTACACGCTGTGTGTGTGTTTGTTCGCCTATGAAGAACCAGTAAATGTATTGTCTGGTTTAAATGATTGATTATCTTTCCTTTTTTTTATTATTTTATTTTGCATTTGTAACTTAAAGATCCCGCATCCTTTTGCGCTGTTGACTCGCCTTTCCCCCTTTATTAAATGTTTTTGGCACTTAGTTAAGGGAGGTAACTTTTTGTTGAAGTTGGCTTTTTTGCTAAAGGAAGGACGGCACTGGAGCCACAGGCTTCCGGCGAGGCAATAGGCCGCGACAGGACTTTACCAGCACTCGGCAGAAAACACAAGAAAAGCTAGAAATAAACTATTTTACTTCAACAACTCAACATTTAATGATAAAGCTAAAAAATGAAAGCAAGCTGATAATTTAAAAGGAAAATGGCATCGTGGTCAGTGCGCGCAGCTCCTTCATGCTCTCGGGGGCGGAGCAGCAGCTGCGTCTCACTGCTCTGACGAGAAGTCTTTGCTATAAAGTTTCAGGTTCGGGTGTCTTAAGGGAAAAACCAATTTTTAATGGTTAATATTCCCTACCTGAAAGGGAAATGCTGTTTATTGTAATAAACCATTCTTGGAAACTGTTGAGATAATTAATTTGAAAGCTTTTTGTTCCTGCATTGCACAGATCTCTGGGTAACAGAGGGGCAAGGCACTGGCACCTGTTCAGAGTGAACTAATGAAAGCTGACCATGAAACAGAAACAACAACAACAACATTCTCCACAAAAAATGATAAATTCCTAAAAAAAACTTTATGCATCAAGGTATTGTGTGATTACGACTGAAGACTTTCACATTTCATGCTCATTAACAACAAGTAAGTATTTTTCCATCTTCCTAACTGAACACATGTCTTTAATGCAGGTGCATCATTTTTTGTCCCTGGTCCCATTTGCCCTTATTCATGTGGAATCCATGTTCTAGGAAGCGCACAGTGAACAAGGTACTAATTTGGGTATTTTGCTTGCATGTCATTTCATTTTTAAAAGGAGGGAATGAGAGGGAGGAAAGGAGGGAATGAGAGGAAGGGAGGGGGAGGAGGGAGCAGGCAGGGAGGGAGGAGGAGTAGGGAACAGGGAGGGAGAGGGAGAAGGAAATGAGATGGACGGAGAGTAGGGAGCAGGGGGGGGGATGGAGCAGGGAGAGAGGAGGAGGAGGGAATTAACCAAAAAAAGAGGCTCATTGCTTTACAAAACAACCCTGTGTCGAGGACCACACACACTGCAGATCTGTCACATAAAACCAGTTATGTGAATTCAAGAGCTCCTGTTGTACTGTAAGTGCAGACTACTGTATGCACAGTGAAGCCCTTCAGAAGACAGCATATGTGGAAGAAGCAGATATCTGTGAACCACACAGGCTGTCAGCAAGCTCATAATAGCATTGATCACAAAAGCATTATTAAAAACAAAGACATGGCTTTATCATTTTGGAATATTTCACACACACAAAAAGAAAGCTTTTAACACAAGTTACTCCAGATCAACCACCTCTCTTTCATTTTGTTTTTACAACACTGTATAAGCTTTGTTTTTTATAAATGTGTTTTTAAATGTAACCACTGTACCATAAGGTATTAATGTATTAATTGAAATGCACAGAAATTATATATATATATATATATATATATATATATATATATATATATATATATATATATATACAGACGTCTTCAAATTTGTTGGTACCCTTACAGCTCATTGAAATAATGCTTCATTCCTCCTGAAAAGTGATGAAATTAAAAGCTATTTTATCATGTATACTTGCATGCCTTTGGTATGTCATAGAATAAAGCAAAGAAGCTGTGAAAATAGATGAATTATTGCTTATTCTACAAAGATATTCCCAAAATGGCCTGGACACATTTGTTGGTACCCTTAGAAAAGATAATAAATAATTGGATTATAGTGATATTTCAAACTAATTAGTTTCTTTTAATTAGTATCACACATGTCTCCAATCAGTCATTCAGCCTATTTAAATGGAGAAAAGTAGTCACTGTGCTGTTTGGTATCATTGTGTGCACCACACTGAACATGGACCAGAGAAAGCAAAGGAGAGAGTTGTCTGAGGAGATCAGAAAGAAAATAATAGACAAGCATGGTAAAGGTAAAGGCTACAAGACCATCTCCAAGCAGCTTGATGTTCCTGTGACAACAGTTGCAAATATTATTAAGAAGTTTAAGGTCCATGGAACTGTAGCCAACCCCCCCCTGGGCGCGCAGCGAAGGAAAATCGACCCCAGATTGAACAGAAGGATAGTGCGAATGGTAGAAAAAGAACCAAGGATAACTGCCAAAGAGATACAAGCTGAACTCCAAGGTGAAGGTACGTCAGTTTCTGATCGCACCATCCGTCGCTTTTGAGCGAAAAGTGGGCTCCATGGAAGAAGACCCAAGAGGACTCCACTTTTGAAAGAAAAACATAAAAAAAGCCAGACTGGAATTTGCTAAAATGCATATTGACAAGCCACAATCCTTCTGGGAGAATGTCCTTGGACAGATGAGTCAAAACTGGAGCTTTTTTGGCAAGTCACATCAGCTCTATGTTCACAGACGAAAAAAATGAAGCTTTCAAAGAAAAGAACACCATACCTACAGTGAAACATGGAGGAGGCTCGGTTATGTTTTTTTGGGCTGCTTTGCTGCGCCTGGCACAGGGTGCCTTGAATCTGTGCAGGGCACAATGAAATCTCAAGACTATCAAGGCATTCTGGAGCGAAACGCACTGCCCAGTGTCAGAAAGCTCTGTCTCAGTCGCAGGTCATGGGTCCTCCAACAGGATAATGACCCAAAACACACAGCTAAAAGTACCCAAGAATGGATAAGAAACAAAACATTGGACTATTCTGAAAGTGGCCTTCTATGAGCCCCTGATCTGAATCCTATCGAACATCTATGGAAAGAGCTGAAACTTGCAGTCTGGAGAAGGCACCCATCAAACCTGAGACAGCTGGAGCAGTTTGCTCAGGAAGAGTGGGCCAAACTACTTGTTAACAGGTGCAGAAGTCTCATTGAGAGCTACAGAAAAACGTTTGATTGCAGTGATTGCCTCTAAAGGTTGTGCAACAAAAATATTAGGTTAGCGGTCCCATCATTTTTGTCCATGCCATTTTCATTTGTTTTCTTATTTACAATATTATGTTGAATAAAAAATCAAAAGCAAAGTCTGATTTCTATTAAATATGGAATAAACAATGGTGGATGCCAATTACTTTTGTCAGTTTCAAGTTATTTTAGAGAAAATTGTGCATTCTTCGTTTTTTGTGGAGGGGTACCAACAAATTTGAGCACGTCTGTATATATTGTAACACAGCAGGGAGGGGGTTAATATCCTCCCTGCAGAAAACATGTGCGTATGCACATTTTGTTAATTTGCTTATTGTTTAATTGTTTTTCTGTTAATTGTTTTATTGTTAATTATCACCTGCACCTGGCTATGATTGTAAATTAGAGCCAGGTGCAGGGTATTTAAAGAGAGCAGCCAGTCTGTTCTGGGCTGCTAAGGAGAAGGAGGCAGAAAGGAGTGCTCTGCTTCCTGGCAGTCGTGAGGTAAAAAAGTAAGTGCGGTGTTAAACTTGTGTTTGGTGTAAGGACGGGGAAACAGCGTAGCTGTCCCGTGTTAGCCAGGGTGTTCCTGTGTGTTAGTTAGTGCTCGTACAGAGCTAGGTGTTTATTTTGTGTGTTTTGGTTTTTGTGACTATTAAAAAAAATAGCGCAACAGCGCTTTTAAAAATCAAGTTTTAGTGTGGCTGGGTCATTTAAAGTGCTGAAAAAGAACCCCAAGGACTAAAAAAACCCTTCACATATGGTGGCAGCGTAAACAGCACTACTGACCCGAGGAAAATAAAAATGGAGACTGGAGACTGTTTGGAGGTGATGAAAATACTTAAACAGATGGTTCTATGAACAAGAAGAGGCCAACCCAGGCAAAGAAGAAGAGAATGAGAGGCTAAGGCTAGAGCGAGGGTTCCCCACAAAAAACTAACGAACAGACAGAGTTGGAACTGCTGATCCAGAAGACGGACTGGGCTGCGCTGAAATGGGAGTGATTCGCGGCACAACCAGAACCGCCTGCAACAGAGCAAGAGCTGGGTGAGGAAACACCGGTAGGGGAACCAGAGCCGCCTGAGCCCAGAGGGGAGGAGCCGCCTGGAGCCCAGAGGGAGAGGAGCCGCCCGAGCCCAGAGGGGAGGAGCCGCCGCCCGGAGCCCAGAGGGGAGGAGCCCCGCCTCGGAGCCCAGAGGGGAGGCGGGGGTGCATACCTCCACCACAGCCCCACCACCACTCCCACGGTCCAGTCCGGCGTCACTCGTCCCGTCCTAGCCTTGCTCCTGGACACCCTGCCGGCCTTTCTTGGACCTCCCCCTGTGGGACCTAGAGCCCAGGAGTCTGCAACACTGGCCACAGCTCTGCCCCTGGTTCCCTGCTCCTCTCCCGAGCACCCAGACGTCCGCTGGGCTGCTGCCAGACGCCGCTGTTGCTCCCCTGGTTAGCTGCTTCGCTTCCCTGGGTGATCGGACTTCACTGCACCGGTTCCCAGGGGAAGACCTCTGTCCACTGCTGCATCCTCCAGTGCCCCGCCCTACGCTCGGCCGACCCTGTCAGCCTGTTGGGGTCCCTCGTCGTCGCCGTGCGCGGTCCTTACCTGGCTGGGCCGGGGCGTGGGCCGATCCACCCTCAAGTCCGCCCGTGGAAGAGGGCGAAAAATTGACATTTGTGGACTCGAGGGTGGGTGGTTGTGTTTTTAGGGAGGGGTGGCCTTTGAATGGCCCCATCAGTGTTGCACACTTGAGGGGAGGATGTAACACAACAGGGGAGGGGTTAATATCCTCCCTGCAGAAAACATGTGCGTATGCACATTTTGTTAATTGCTTATTGTTTAATTGTTTTTTCTGTTAATTGTTTTGTTATTAATTATCACCTGCACCTGGCTATGATTGTAAATTAGAGCCAGGTGCAAAATGAGATAAAGAGAGCAGCCAGTCTGTTCTGGGCTGCTGGGAGAAGGAGGCAGAAAGGAGTGCTCTGCTTCCTGGCAGTCGAGGTAAAAAAAGCGTGCGGTGTTAAACTTGTGTTTGGTGTAAGGGCGGAAACAGCGTAGCTGTCCCGTGTTAGGCAGGGTGTTCCTGTGTGTGTTAGTTAGTGCTCGTACAGAGCTAGGTGTTTATTTTTGTGTTTTGGTTTTGTGACTATTAAAAAAATAGCAAACAGCTTTTAAAAATCAAGTTTTGTGTGTGGCTGGGTCATTTTAAAGTGCTGAAAAAGAACCCGAAGGACTAAAAACCCTTCACAATATATATATATATTTATAGATTTATTGCATTTATATAGTGCATATTATACAAAAGTATCTCAAAGCACTGTACAGTAGATAGCAAAAAAAAACAAACCACAATACATTTGTTTAGCATGTGACACATATACCTGCCAAGTCAGACCATTTAAATAACAGTGTACACATAATAATACAAAGCAGCAATTTTAAAGTTACATTAAAACCCACTAAGATAAAAAAAAGCCATTTTATAAAAGTGTGTTTTTAGTCTTGACTTGAAAACTGTAACGGTCCCAGCTTCCCTGACAAATGAAGGCAGAGCATTCCATAATTTAGGAGCTCTACAAGAAAAAGCCCTACCTCCCTCGTTGCTTTTAATGACCCTAGGAATAACCAGCAGCCCCGCATCCTGTGATCTCAAGAGTGCAGTTTGGAAGATATGGGGTCAGTAATTCCTGCAAATAACTAGGTGCTAATCCATTCACGTTTTGGGATACCACAAAAAAGTGCATACAATAATCAATTCTAGATGAAACAAAGGCATGCATTAGTCTCTTGGCATCAGATACGGAAATAATTGGTCTAAGTTTGGCTATATTTCTCAAATGGTAAAAAGATACTTTAGTAACTTCCTTAATATGTAAGCATGTCTGGGGCAGCAGTGTGAAATAGTTGTTAGGGCTCTGGACTCTTGACCGGAGGGTCGTGGGTTCAATCCCAGGTGGGGGGACACTGCTGCTGTACCCTTGAGCAAGGTACTTAGATTGCTCCAGTAAAAACCCAACTTTATAAATGGGTAATTGTATGTAAAAAAATAATGTGTAAAAAATAATGTAATTGTATGTAAAAATAATGTGATATCTTGTAACAATTGTAAGTCGCCCTGGATAAGGGCATCTGCTAAGAAATAAATAATATGAGTCTCAAATGATAGATCAGGATCAAAGATGGCCCCAAACTCTTAATTTCCCACATTTTCTTTAAGTGATCCCACAAGCATAACCTCTGTTTTATCTGAATTCAACATTAGAACATTCTGTGACATCCAATGCTTGAACTGCATTATTAATAAAAAAAGTAACATTGGCAATGAAATTGAAAGCAGTTGAAGGTTAGATAACAGATGCAGGTTATTATCTTGTGGCTGCTTTGAAACAACTCATCGGTAAAAAATTAAAGGAGAAATCCACTCTGAGTGTTCTTGCAGGAG
>CM072691.1:14993643-15092045 GCA_036884735.1 Huso huso | reverse complement strand
AAACGGGCGAATTTGTGTCTTTTCGTTCACATAAAGTCAGAAAAAAACAACATATGAATCCAAATTAACATGTATTTATACTAAAGTAATACAAAAATGACTACAAAAGATTTAGAAGTGAGTAGTTTTCGAGATTTACGATTATACTGTAAATTACTTTCACGAATCAGCCCCCCCAAATGTAGTCTCCATCATGTTCTTGTTATACTGTCCTTGGTAGCGGCGTTCAAAGTCCAGTATATCCTGGTGGGCGCTCGCCTTGCTCCTCCCAGTACGCTCCCATGTTCTCCTTGAATTTATCAAGATGAGCATCAAGGATATGGACTTTGAGGGACATCCTACAGCCCATTGTGCCGTAGTTCTTCACCAGAGTCTCAACCAGCTCCACATAGTTTTCGGCCTTGTGATTGCCCAGGAAGCCCCGAACCACTGCGACAAAGCTGTTCCAAGCCGCTTTCT
The DNA here is from genome assembly GCA_036884735.1 of Huso huso. Classification (NCBI taxonomy): domain Eukaryota; kingdom Metazoa; phylum Chordata; class Actinopteri; order Acipenseriformes; family Acipenseridae; genus Huso; species Huso huso. The sequence continues at coordinate 15,091,586 of CM072691.1, read as the reverse complement.
CCTTACTAGTGAGCTTCTCGGGAATTCATTGCACTCCAGGATCTTCTTTATCTGTGGTCCGGCGAAGACACCGGCTTTGACCTTTGCCTCAGACAGCTTAGGGAAGAAGTCTTGAAGGTACTTGAAGGCTGCCGACTCCTTATCTAGAGCTCTGACAAATTGTTTCATAAGGCCCAATTTGATGTGCAGTGGTGGCATCAGCACCTTCCGGGGTCCCAGCCGTACTCATCATACTTCAAGGCGTCCAGCAAGGTCTTGATGCTGTTGTAATCCTCTTTGAGGTGCACCAAGTGAGCCAGGGAAGAGACGGGTACTTGTTACCATTATGGAGCAGCACGGCTTTGAGGCTCCTGGATGAGCTGTCAATGAAGGACAGTATAACGAGAACATGATGGGAGACTACATTTGGGGGCTGATTCGTGAAAGTGATTTACAGTATAATTGTAAATCTCGAAAAACTACTCACTTCTAAATCTTTTGTAGTCATTTTTGTATTACTTTAGTATAAATACATGTTAATTTGGATTCATATGTTGTTTTTTTGACTTTATGTGAACGAAAAGACACAAATTCACCTGTTTTCTCATTGAAATAGGTAAATTTCAAAATATCACTCCTGGTCACCAAAAGCAAAGTTTGTGGGGAATAATAGCCATTTTCTATACTTTTGAGGCATAAGCAATTAGGAAATAACACTTACTACCCAGGAACAAAAATTGTGTTACATAGTGTAGTTGGGCATGCTAAACTGGGGAGAAAACCGGGGTAAAAAAATTGGCGACGACTAAATTAAAAAAAAAAAAAAAAAATTGGATATTGCCCTTCTAGACATTGTGTGCATGTGTTATTTGTGTATATTATTTATTATATTTGTAGATTATTTGTATATTAATATCTGTATTAATTTTCTGGTATTATAGCATATTCTACACATCACCAGATTTATATAGCACCATTTTAAAATTTAAACACAGAATTAATTATCCCCCATTTTGTTTATTAGTTTATTAAAATGATATGATATTGCAATTAATACAGCACTTGCCAATTTCCAACATGACAGAGTTGTAATTGATTGGAAAATATTTTAAACTCTGGCAATTGTGTTCCACAAAGGGAAAACCATCAGCCATAGTCACTATGTTGCCTGGGTGCGAAAAGATGAGCAATGGTTTCAATGTAATGATACGCAATGCACACAACGCATCAGATTACCTAAAAATCTATTTTACATGATCTTTCTAGAGAGAGTGGACAAAACCATATGCAACATGAAGAATAACTGCCCTCAGCCCTCAGATAAACATTTTTCCCGTTTGATTTGTTTTAAAAAAGAAAACTTTACATACTTGGTGTGTGTCTCTTTCTTCTGTGCTATTTAGTGTCTCAAGTTGTGTTTTCACCAATGCATTATGTGGCAGATGTGGTTGTTTGATTTTCCAGGATGCCTTCTGCAAAACAATGGAAATTCAATGGCATAAACTTTGTTGCAAAAGTCCAAAAGGTTAGGAAATTGCAAGTTAAAGTAGCCACGCAATCTTAACTCTGCACCCTTATGTGTATGTTTCCCGTCACACTTGACATTACATATGACATCATCAATGACATCGGCAATGACATCACTAAGTACATGACAAATTCTCCCCGAAGACTGGCCATACGGACATAACACCTTGAAATCATAGTCCCTGTGATTGGCAACATGTTCAGTAACTACATTACTGCCTGGCTTGCTCAAGGTCACAAGAGCTGCATAAAACAAATTCCAGTCGATGTTTCCAGTCATTATGGCAAGTGGAGTTATTCAGATTGTTCTTATTGGACTATGTCTGGTGTTGAATTGCTCTGCTTGTGCTCAGAGAATAAATACCATTTCAGCTGCAGCACTTTGTTGTTGTCTTTGGCGGTATGCTCCAAGGCAATGGATGAACTTTGAGCTGGGCTTATGTTTTTACGTAAACATGCATTACTTGCAGAGTTGCTCCTGTTCACACTGAAACCGTTAGCCAAGTTTTAGAGCCAGGCTGATGAGCTGCAAGCACCTGGTTCACAACAAACGGGTGATCAACCTGAGGCTCGCGGTGACAGGAGGGGAAGGGGTGTCATTTATTGGTGGCACAGTGAATATATCTGAGATGCAAAGTAATGAACAGAAAATCAACTGTGTTAATTAGCGGAAACTTTTATGCTCCAAATTGTTGTTGTGGCGTGAATGAGCTTAGCTTGATAGACTGAGGCGGCTCAGCAGCTCTCTCAGAGCTTGCACGTTGAAATGAAATTAACGTTCTGTGAAAAACTGTGACACAGTCAAGTGGATTCCATTGATGTAAGGATGTTCAAAAAGATGTCCAGAGGACAATACATCTACTTAATTAGTTAAGCTAATTAACCAGGGATCCACGCTCGGTATTATCCCTGCCACCTGAAGCAAACGGAAGCTACAATGTTGTAGCTATTTGCTAGTGTGTGTGTATCAATTACATTTAATTTCTAGGGATTGGTTTCTATCCTTTGTGCTCCATAAAATCTTTGAATAAAGGGATGTATTGTGGTCTGGGCTATGGACCAAGAACCTTGATGTTTGCAGCCCAGTGGAAATCAAAAAACCAAAACAGGTATTGCATATATTTATATGTATTTATCTTCCATATGGGGTCCTGCTAAGCTATAAAAAACAACTTTAAAAGGCTAAAACATTAAGAGGCTTACATCATGCCCCCCCAATAAGCCTGCAGTGTACGGAATTGAGTATTAGTGCTGGAAACTCATTTACAAGTGATAATTAATTTTTAACACCTAATTAAAGCCCAAAGGAGAAGCACTCGAGTTCTTTGGTTTAGAAGGGCAGATCAAAAGGGCCTGTGCTTCATTCCCCTCTCTGAGTTGCAGTAGCGCAGCTCATATTGCTGCTCTGTTAGCTTTGAATAATGCATGCACTAGCCGTGTCACAGAATGCATTTGTTGTATTCCCTCATCTGTTACAGACGGAGGCACGCATTAGATCCACGGCTTCAAAAAGAATTTTGTATAAGCAGATGTCAGGAGTGCTTTCCTGTAAACAAATCCAAATCTATAAGACCCCTGGCTTCACTCCGACCCACAAGCGGCCCTCCTAACGGTAGGAGTGTGAGCTTGCAGGGGCACTGGAAGTGTAAATCAGGTTTTTGCAGGTTGCAGCATTATGGAACTGTGGGAGGGTGGTGGGCAACTCACTGACACCAGGAGACAGTATTTTATTTGAAACGCCGCTCAGGCGCACTGATTTATTGCGTCCAGGAGATGGCGGTGTTGTCCGTGGACTGGATACTGGCGACAGTAACCAGCACCACAGCTTGTACCACAACAGGTACACAAGCAAGGGCACAACAAGTGCTCGTAAATAATAATGAAAACCAAAGGCGAAAGAAAAAGGGAAAATAAAACACAGTAATAAAACTACAAACAAAAGTTCTGCTTACGCGGGTGCCCCCCACTGCCGCTAAGCCGGTCAGCACGAGCCTCCGTCCTACGCTCGCTTGCTTTACACTGGGATGGCCGGAGTTCCCCGTATAACTAACCCCGTCCCCTTGGGTGTGTAGCTACGTATTTTTGATTTCACTTTTAATTATTTCCAGGCGGCTGTTATCCTCAGCCAGACTTGCCTCGTTTTCCTTTTTTTTTTACACCTGATGTCTGCGGTCAGGGTCACGGTGTGTTCCCAATCCGGCCACCCGAGTGCACCTAAAGCACCGTTTTTTAAGGGCCGAGCAATCTCCCAAGGCCCCCTCTCAGCCACTCAGAGAGGGAAAGCACACACACACTCTTCCCCACCTCTCCGTGTCATCGCCATGACTGACAGGCGGATCATGGGAGACTGCTGCCCTCTACCTGCAGCAATACGCATGTGCCAGATAGTCAGTCAGGTCTCCCCTGTTACAGGAACGTTATGTTTTTGAGTGGTTCCATGACAGTTTTATAATGGTAAAAATATTTTTATTCCTTCATGTGACAGGGTAGATAGAATCCCTGCACTGAAAAGCTCACCTCCCACCAGCAGAGGGCAGGAGGAACCTGTCCATCTAGGGGCTTTGGCAACGACAGGGTTACTATTCCATAGGAGCCAGCTAGCTAGGAGGCTGGTGGAGGGGAACGATGTGTAACTGGGGCCAATCCCAACTAAACAGGTAGGGAGCAGAGCTAAGGTGTACAAAAGGGGCATCCTCTCCATTAGTCAGGGCAGTGTTCCCGGGACCAGGGGAGAGCAGGCTGTGCGCTTGAAGAAAAACTGCTAAACTTTGCCTTTTGTAGACTGACAAGGTACGTGGTTCTCCAGTACACTGAAGAGTATACCCACGCTGCTGACCTCTGAAGAGTGTTACCTGTCTGAGGCACCTGATTCTCTCTACAACAGCTCTGCTGTTCTCCTGGCAGTCTGAAGCGCCTCCACCCTGGAATCCCTGTGAATCCAAACTGCACGTTGTAAATAATTCACTGCATTTAAAGTCACAGTGCACAATTATTGTTTTGTTTATTTATGAACTTTTCGTTGCACTTTGTGGCTTGTAAATAATAAAACCTGTTTTCCTCCGCACCCCATCTTTCTCCGTGTGTCATTTAAAGGGTCTTCCACACTTCGTCAATCAGATATTTAACGAGACCGGAACCTACTGAGAACAGAATTTGATTTGACTCTTGTGACTCTGGGGAAATAGGAAATCTTCCAGTGGTGTACTTGAGTGAGCAGGACCTGTGTTTAATGTGCCTTCTGAAGGACAGCACATGTTATGACACAGTCCTCGATTCCAGCAGCATGCTGAGACACACGGTGTCTTGCAGCTCCTGGTTTCCTTTCTCAGGTTCAGGTTCCATGGCGGAATGGAGCCTAACATGTAAGAGATTAAGAGAATGACCTTTGAACCCAAGAGTGCAGCCACACATGAGCAATCCTGAAGAGTAAGTGTGTATGGTTTCCTACCATTCAACCTGTGACTCAACTGTAGCTGCCCTCGTAGTACAATCGTCCTTCAGTACAGAACCATTGCATGTGATGTACTGTAGATCATTCACGTTAAAAGGGCATATTAGAAAATCAGTGTCTATGTATGAAATCGTTGTAGTTTTATTAATACATTAACAGTGTCTGAGTCTGCGCTCACGTTATTAGTGCTTAATTGCCAATTTACCCTTTTCAGACACCAATGAATAAAATATAAACCTATGCTATGTGATTGTGGGTTTGAAGTTGAATTATTTATTTTTACACATACAATTAATTTCTGAATGTTGAGCTAATGAATTATTTTCCAGTTTCAATGTAATAGATGATTGTGGTAAACAGTATTGCTTTTGTTTGAGGGTGTGCAAACCCTGCTATCCATATCCATAATGCATGGAATGTGAAAAGTGTCAGTGTCAGACTCCAGATATAAGAGGTGGGGAATTAACAAACTGTCCGTAACCTCACAGCGCTCAATTAGAATCAACATCAGCCTATAAGAAACTAAGTCAACAGACAATGTTTCTGCTAGTGCCTTCTTCAGTACACCTCAGTGTCTGTATTTACTGTATATTAATACATGAGAAACATTGGTCTCTGCCTCCTTCTTCAGTACACCTCTGTGTCTGTATTTACTGTATATTAATACATGAGAAACATTGCCAATTTGTGTAGGTGTCGACATTATGGCAGCAATAGCGAAAAGCTTTGCAACAGTAGCATGGAGTAGAGCAAGGTTCTGCTTTGCCTCGTCTCATTCCTGACTCCATTCATATTTTATAAGTTCATGTGACATGTGTAGGGTCTCTTATTGCTATAAGAGATGGCATCTCATGCAGTGTGTTAATGTGACGTGTAGGTTCTGGCTGCTCAGACTGTGTTCAGTGATATGAGACACATAAGAACATAAGAACATAAGAAAGTTTACAAACGAGAGGAGGCCATTCAGCCCATCTTGCTCGTTTGGTTGTTAGTAGCTTATTGATCCCAGAATCTCATCAAGCAGCTTCTTGAAGGATCCCAGGGTGTCAGCTTCAACAACATTACTGGGGAGTTGGTTCCAGACCCTCACAATTCTCTATGTAAAAAAGTGCCTCCTATTTTCTGTTCTGAATGCCCCTTTATCTAATCTCCATTTGTGACCCCTGGTCCTTGATTCTTTTTTCAGGTCAAAGTAGTCCCCTGGGTTGACATTGTCTATACCTTTTAGGATTTTGAATGTTTGAATCAGATCGCCGCATAGTCTTCTTTGTTCAAGACTGAATAGATTCAATTCTTTTAGCCTGTCTGCATACGACATGCCTTTTAAACCCAGGATAATTCTGGTTGCTCTTCTTTGCACTCTTTCTAGAGCAGCAATATCCTTTTTGTAACAAGGTGACTAGAACTGAACACAATATTCTAGGTGAGGTCTTACTAATGCATTGCAGTTTTAACATTACTTCCCTTGATTTAAATTCAACACTTCTCACAATATATCCGAGCATCTTGTTAGCCTTTTTATAGCTTTCCCCCATTGTCTAGATGAAAGACATTTCTGAGTCAACATAAACTCTAGGTCTTTTTCATAGTTCCTTCTTCAATTTCAGTATCTCCCATATGATATTTATAATGCACATTTTATTTCCTGCATGCAATACTTTACACTTTTCTCTATTAAATTTCATTTGCCATGTGTCTGCCCAATTCTGAATGCTGTCTAGATCATTTTGAATGACCTTTGCTGCTTCAACAGTGTTTGCCCTCCTCCTATTTTTTGTCATCTGCAAAAGTTTGCTTACTATACCAGAATCTAAATCATTAATGTAGATTAGGAATAGCAGAGGACCTAATACTGATCCCTGGTACACCACTGGTTACCTCACTCCATTTGAGGTTTCTCCTCTAATCAGTACTTTCTGTTTTCTACCTGTTAACCACTCCCTAATCCATGTGCATGCATTTCTTTGAAACGTTCAGTTTGAGAATTAATCTTTTATGCGGGACTTTGTCAAAAGCTTTCTGGAAATCTAAATAGACCATGTGTATGCTTTGCAGTTATCCATTTTCAATGTTGCATCCTCAAAAAGTCAAGTAGGTTAGTTAGACACGATCTCCCTTTCTAAAACCATGCTGGCTGTCTCCCAGGATATTGTTACCATATAGGTAATTTTCCATTTTGGATCTTATTATAGTTTCCATAAGTTTACATATAATAGAAGTCAGGCTTATTGGTCTGTAGTTACCTGGTTCTCTTTATGAATCAGACTGTGTTCAATGATATGAGACACCCTACACACCATGTATTCTCTTATTATGAATCAGACTGTGTTCAATGATATGAGATACCCTACACACCATGTATTCTCTTATTATGAATCAGACTGTGTTCAATGATATGAGACACCCTACACACCATGTATTCTCTTTATGAATCAGACTGTGTTCAATGATATGAGATACCCTACACACCATGTATTCTCTTATTATGAATCAGACTGTGTTCAATGATATGAGACACCCTACACACCATGTATTCTCTTATTATAATATAACACTATTAAACATTGAAAGAGTTGTTGTGTTTTTAATTGCTGGAACCAAAACAAGGTGTTAGATGTGTGGACCGTTGTTTTTGACATCTTGTTTGTGCAACTTTCCAGGCTACCAGTTTAGCAAAGTGTGTTCGACCTCTGTTTTGAAGGGCGAGGAATGCATTACGTGCTCACTGGCTTGAATAGTAAGTATTGGTTGCCTGGTGGGACTTCTCCCCACTGTCCCAATGAAATGGGTACAAGAACTAATCTGGTTTATGTGTTTTGTACCCTGGACCATGATACAAAAAAAAGCAACAACATATACTTCATTAACTGAACTTTTGCAATGATACTTGTGAAAAACACTTACATATCGAGCAAGTAAAATTGCAGTCACATTATTATGTAGTAAAATCTCTATCAGTGTGTCACGAAATCCGCGTGTTCAGATTTCTTTTCGTACTTTTTATTTGCTCACACACTCTTATCTCGGGGAGGCGTTGGGAGGACAGAGATGTTATTACTCCTAGTGGGATATAGTTCATGCTCTGGACCCGCAGTATATCCAGATGACTAATATACAGTGCCTTGCGAAAGTATTACCCCCCTTGAACTTTGCGACCTTTTTGCCACATTTCAGGCTTCAAACATAAAGATATGAAACTGTAATTTTTGTGAAGAATCAACAACAAGTGGGACACAATCAATGGAACGAAATTTATTGGTTTTCAAACTTTTTTAACAAATAAAAACTGAAAAAATTGGGCGTACAAAATTATTCAGCCCTTTACTTTCAGTGCAGCAAACTCTCCAGAAGTTCAGTGAGGATCTCTGAATGATCCAATGTTGACCCTAAATGACTAATGATGATAAATAGAATCCACCTGTGTGTAATCAAGTCTCCATTATAAATGCACCTGCACTGTGATAGTCTCAGAGGTCCGTTTAAGCGCAGAGCATCATGAAGAACAAGAACACACCAGGCAGGTCCGAGATACTGTTGTGGAGAAGTTTAAAGCGGTTTTGGATACAAAAAGATTTCCCAAGCTTTAAACATCCCAAGGAGCACTGTGCAAGCGATAATATTGAAATGGAAGGAGTATCAGACCACTGCAAATCTACCAAGACCTGGCCGTCCCTCTAAACTTTCAGCTCATACAAGGAGAAGACTGATCAGAGATGCAGCCAAGAGGCCCATGATCACTCTGGATGAACTGCAGAGATCTACAGCTGAGGTGGGAGACTCTGTCCATAGGACAACAATCAGTCGTATACTGCACAAATCTGGCCTTTATGGAAGAGTGGCAGAAGAAAGCCATTTCTTAAAGATATCCATAAAAAGTGTCGTTTACAGTTTGCCACAAGCCACCTGGGAGACACACCAAACATGTGGAAGAAGGTGCTCTGGTCAGATGAAACCAAAATCGAACTTTTGGCAACAATGCAAAAGCGTTATGTTTGGCGTAAAAGCAACACAGCTCATCACCCTGAACACACCATCCCACTGTCAAACATGGTGGTGGCAACATCATGGTTTGGGCCTGCTTTTCTTCAGCGGGGACAGGGAAGATGGTTAAAATTGATGGGAAGATGGATGGAGCCAAATACAGGACCATTCTGGAAGAAAACCTGATGGAGTCTGCAAAAGACCTGAGACTGGGACGGAGATTTGTCTTCCAACAAGACAATGATCAAAACATAAAGCAAAATCTACAATGGAATGGTTCACAAATAAACATATCCAGGTGTTAGAATGGCCAAGTCAAAGTCCAGACCTGAATCAATAGAATCTGTGGAAAGAACTGAAAACTGCTGTTCAAATGCTCTCCATCCAACCTCACTGAGCTCGAGCTGTTTGCAAGGAGGAATGGGCAAAAAATTTCAGTCTCTCGATGTGCAAAACTGATAGAGACTTACCCCCAAGCGACTTACAGCTGTGTCGCAGCAAAAGATGGCGCTACAAAGTATTAACTTAAGGGGCTGAATAATTTTGCGCCCAATTTTTCAGTTTTTATTTGTTAAAAAAGTTTGAAATATCCAATAAATTTCGTTCCACTTCATGATTGTGTCCCACTTGTTGATTCTTCACAAAAAATTACAGTTTCATATCTTTATGTTTGAAGCCTGAAATGTGGCAAAAGGTAAAAGTTCAACATGAGCACTGTAGAACTCAAAAATTGACAGACTCATGTATTTAAAGTTTTTCTGAGATCGAATTATGATTAGTACTCCGGTTTAATAACGGTTAAATATTGGATAGAGTAGCTACAGGCTACATCGTATCCCCAGCTGAAAGACACACTGGGCAGTCAGTGTCTTAACGAATATCAGCGTTAACACTTTAATACATGTATATATGTGTTAATCAAGGCCGACAAGCAGGCCAAGAACACGTCACCTAAAGTACCCAATGGTCTATTTCAGCACATTCAACAAAACTCTCTCTTATTTCTAAAACATAGCGTAAGTCCCTTATAGCAATACATGCAATACATGTGAGATAAAGAATAATAATTGCTTAATGCTTGCACCCTTTAATATAAATCGTAAAGGATATGGCTGTCTTCACCAGGCAAATGAAACTGAATTCAATCAGCTCAATTGTGTCGGTTTGCAAAAGATGGACCACCTTGCCCTGTCTGGGATGAGTGTGGTACTCCATTGAAATACTCTGGAGTTAAATAGGTTTTCTTCTCATTGGAATACATGGGACGCCTCAATTAAATCCAATCATTAATCAGGTGGGACAGTTCTTATCCATTTTACAAATAATAGTTTTCAAAAGATCCGGGCTAACTTTTCAGAATTAATAGGGGTCATGTACTCAATAAATTCAAAACTTCACACTTGTTTCAACTCTTATGATCTCATTTCTTTGCTTTCCTCCGAGCCCCTCCTTTATCTGAAAAAGTTAAGTGAACAAGGTTCCCAGGATCTTGGTTTTATAATATAATATAAAAAAACACTACTGCATGCGAAACACTATTTTTTATATGTGTTATATATGAGAGATGTTCTTAATATGTGACATCATCTTCTAAGTGATTATATTATGCTAAATAAAGGTATGTGTTTCTTTTAACTTCATATTGTTTCATCATTTTGTTAATGAGTCAGTTTTGATTCCATATACCATTGTCTAACAGAGTATTTGACAAAAGTTTGTCTCCTACAATATTCAAGTCATTTAGTTTCACTAAGTTTAAGTGGTAATAGTTTTCATTACAATTATTTATCTCAGATGCACTGTCAGGCTCTGACCTGTACCTGACTCTGGGAATATGTTACTGCTAGCAGTTTTCCACAGTCTCTTGTTTTTCAAGGTCAGAGTCTGTGCAAACACTTTTGATTTATGACCTGTCCATTAAGCCATGATTTGTGCATATTATTTCAAGACATTTACTTATCAGTACTAAACCACTAACTCCATAAACCTTAACACTACAAGTCTATGATTTGCAATTTTGCTGAAGTGGAATGTAAGATGACCCCCTCCTTTCTCTACAGCCCATATGAGGCCCTTTTCACTGCAGCAGTTTCAAATAACCACATTATAAGTTCCATCTACCATCATTAGACAATAGGTGGATTAATAACAAAGGTACATTATAGTATATTGTTACAAACTTAACACAAAAACATAACACAACACCTTTTAACTTCTATAATTCAATGGATATCATAATGTCTAGAAGTCTTATTGTTCAACAGAAAGAAGAATAAACTTGTACCATTTTCCCATTTAAGTAAATCGAATACTGCTCAGGTTTTAATCTTCTTATCACTACAGCAAAGTCATGAACAAGCAATAATACTTGTCAGTTTTAAATAATATGTTTTCTCATTATAGCAAATACTTAAAACATATTATTAAATGAAAATAACTGTTATGAACTCTAAACAGTGTCAATTAGCACTGAACCTGTTTCATTATAAGATAATCTTTCAATTAATTTACCTCTGTTTATCAATTGCTATAATATTATTTTGGTGAATCCCTCTTAGGATTTAAATCCAAATATAGGCCAGTATAACTGCATTCAACTAAAGCTTGACCCTTCTCTTTGTTCATACAAAATCCAGCCGAGACAGGATTTTTTTTTCTCAAGACCTCTGGCTTGTTAGTTAATGTTTTGGTCATAAAGAGTCTCTTCTTATCTTGTGTTTTTAGGACATAAATTTGTAGATTAACGTTCACTTTTAGCGGAATGGTGCTTTTATCAAGCGTCATGCTTTCTGAAGATAAGATATACTAGTGGTAAATCGTTCATTATATATATTTTCTTAGGGATTCTCAGACTACTAAGTATTTAATTGAATACATGTGTAATTCCAAACAAGAAGGACTGACCTATTTCATGGAGCAAGAGAACCACCTACTAGTGGTACAAGGATACTCTTTCTTTATCCTTCTAATATCTTTGACACTTCATTTTATAATACATTCCATATTTAAAATCGCCTAGTACATATTCAGCATATCCATATGTTCCCAGCAGGATTCAGCTTCTGTACCAGGTTTCGCTCTTAGTTGTTTCCACAAGAAGTCCCTTGATCCAATGTTTCTCCATCACAGGTGTGTTTCCATGGCCTGACTTCATTCCTATAAGATACTTGGACACGTTTAGCTGTAAATATTATTTCTATATATTTCCTTTTGTTCGCACAGAGTCACTTTGAGGTGCCTTCCATCCAGAACACTGAAGGAGGCCAAAACTCACTGTTATTCATATTTTCTGGTATCAATTACTGTTCTGCCTCACATCATCAGTTGGTAGACACAATACAACTGAATCTGATTCAATTGATAAACCATTTACTGTAGCTTACTGAGATCCTCCATGCAATGGAGTCTAATGTTTTACTATATGGAATAACTAGTTCAGCGTCACCTGCGACAGGTGCTTTCAACTTACAAGTCGTCGACAGTTATCGCTAAGGCCATAAAATGTGACCGCCTGAGTGGAACCACAGCTAGTCAATAATATTACGATTGGGCAATACACTATAAAACAAGCTGACACTGTACGGCAGCACAATTCAAGACCCTTCAGATGAATTGTCAATGTCAGCAAGGCGTGCACAACTCATTCTTGACTTGAACAGCCTCTGCCATTCAGTCCCGTGCCTCTCAAGAGGCAGTTCATCGTGCTGAACTGTGACACATTGTGTTGTGTGCAGGTTTTGTGATGTGGACCTGGTCTGTGGGAGCCAGACTGAGGCAGAAACTATTTTTTTAAACAAACAGGACATCCAGATATCTGTCAGTCACTCAATGTAGAGCAAAGCGTGACACTTTGATGAACTGGAAGGAATACATGTGCTGACAATGCTGTTATTAATGAACCGCAAGTGCTGGTACATAATGATTGTGCTCCAGTGTACACGGTAGATTATGGAAACACCAGATCAGAGTTTAAGAAAACATGCTTGCGGGAAGAATTTATGTGAGTGCATCACTAATTTAATTGAAAAGATGTTCTCCAGACCAAGCCTGTCTTTACAATGCTGCTGATGGAGCCAGATTGAAGCAGGAGCCTGAATGCATCAGGCGTTCTCCCTCTGCTTGTATCTGACACACAACATTTCATTGAAAATACATAAGAACATAACAAAGGTTGCAAATGAGAGGAGGCCATTCAGCCCATTTGGCTCGTTTGGTTGTTAGTAGCTTATTGATCCCAAAATCTCATTAAGCAGCTTCTTGAAAGATCCCAGGGTGTCAGCTTCAACAACATTACTGGGGAGTTGGTTCCAAACTATCACAATTCTGTGTAAAAAAGTGCCTCCTATTTTATGTGTTGAATGACCCTTTATCTAATCTCCATTTGTGACCCCTGGTCCTTGTTTATTTTTTCAGGTCAAAAAAGTCCCCTGGGTCGACATTGTCTATACCTTTTAGGATTTTGAATGCTTGAATCAGATCGCTGCGTAGTCTTCTTTGTTCAAGACTGAATAGATTCAATTCTTTTAGCCTGTCTGCATACGACATGCCTTTTAAACCCAGGATAATTCTGGTTGCTCTTCTTTGCACTCTTTCCAGTGCAGCAATATCCTTTTTGTAGCAAGGTGACCAGAACTGAACACAATATTCAAGATGAGGTCTTACTAATGCATTGTAAAGCTTTAACATTACTTCCTTTGATTTAAATTCAACACTTCTCACAATATATCCGAGCATTTTGTTGGCCTTTTTTATAGCTTCCCCACATTGTCTAGATGAAAACATTTCTGAGACAACATAAACTCCTAGGTCTTTTTCATAGATTCCTTCTTCAATTTCAGTATCTCCCATATGATATTTATAATGCACATTTTTATTGCCTGCGTGCCGTACCTTACACTTTTTATATTAAATGTCATTTGCCATGTGTCTGCCCAGTTCTGAATGCTGTCTGGATCATTTTGAATGACCTTTATTGCTGCAACGGTGTTTGCCACTCCTCCTATTTTTGCAAATTTAACAAGTTTGCTTACTATACCAGAATCTAAGTCATTAATGTAGATTAAGAAGAGCAGAGGACCTAATACTGGTCCCTGTGGTACTCCACTGGTTACCTCCCTCCATTTTGAGGTTTCTCCTCTAATCAGTACATTCTGTTTTCTACATATTAACCAATCCCTAATCCATGTGCATGCATTTCCTTGAATACCTACTGCGTTCAGTTTGAGAATTAATCTTTTATGCAAGACTTTGTCAAAAGCTTTCTGGAAATCTAAATAAACCATGTCATATGCTTTGCAATTATCCATTGTCGATGTTGCATCCTCAAAAAAATCAACCAGGTTAGTTAGACACGATCTCCCTTTCCTAAAACCACGCTGACTGTCTCCCAGGATACTGTTACCCTATAGGTAATTTTCCATTTTGGGTCTTATTATAGTTTCCATAAGTTTACATATAATAGAAGTCAGGCTTATTAGTCTGTAGTTACCTGGTTCGGTTTTGTCTCCCTTTTTGTGGATCGGTATTACGTTTGCAATTCTCCTTCCTTTCCTTTCTGAAGTCTGACATTTTCTCTTAATGAAACAAGACCTGTAATCTTTGTCTGTCTAAAACTTTAGCAGAAGAGAACATGTCAAGTGGCATTGTCCAAATCACAGACAATCAGAATTTTCAAATGCATTTTGCTTATATTCAGGCATGGTGGACTTCTCAAGTAAAGCACTTCTAGCTTCAAGTCCTTCAAGCGACGCTGCTCTGGGCTCATGTGGTCTGTGAAGGATGTGACCCTGCCGATGTGCTCATGTATCTGTGCCATGCTGCCCCTGCAGCAGGGCTGCTCAAGGGGAGGAGTCTCTGGGTTTTCTTTTTTTAACTCAACCTTTAAACTCATTTTTGCATCATGATGTCTAATTACATTAGCATACAATCGCAATTAGCTGGAAAAAGGCATCTGAGCTTTCGCATGACTAATTCAGTTATCAAAACACATCAGTGTCTGTTATCGTTTTTCATCTCATCTAACTAAAAAAAAAAACAACAACTTTGAAGCTGGGGAAACAAGGGTGTTAATTTCAGACAGAAGGGGTGAATCAGCTGCATGGCAGTCATTATGTACTCTTCTTATGTAAAAGTCATAGATAATACAATTGGATGTGCCCTGCAGCCCAAAACTGATCAATTTTAATGATTAAACTTAGAATTCATGATACAGATTGACAATGATCTCTGCACTTTTAGACAATTCAGAATAACTTTCTAGTTTCGGTGAAACGTTTGAAGAAAATGGTGCACATACAGTACATAAGGACAACCCAATGTCTACAACCAGCATGTCTACATTGGAAAAGGAGGAGCCACTTTTTCTAATAGGTAATAAAGACTCCAGCCACAGTATAAAAAGACCCATTCCGTGCTCAGAAGGGATTGTTGTTGTGAGGAGAAATAAGTAGAAAGAGCGAACAAGGTGCTCGTTATTATATAGAGGAATTATTTGTTATTTCCCTGTTTTGTTTGCCCAACGTGCCCTTTTCTTTGTGTTTTGTTAAACTGTTTGTTTTATTTAATAATAAACACCCTGAGCACAGCCATAGTGCCTCAGTTTCACCCGTATGTTCTGTTATTTGTCTTCATTTCCTGGTCTGATGTCACCACCCACACGCACCACTCTAACCATCTGTGACAAAGATGTATGATAATAACATATTTTTAAATCCCTATACACCTTGTTGCTCTGCTAAAAGTAAATGGATTCATTCTAACACTTATAGAAATGAAAGCCAATGGTCAAAGCACATCAAAGCATTGTACAGCACTGTGAGTCCCAGTGAACCACTGGGGAATGGGTTTCAGCATTCTAAAAAAAAACATGTTTCATGGTAAAGAACAGTGAATGCATGCTGTGGCATAAACACATGGAACGTGTGTTTACTTGCACATGGTTCACTAATCGTTAAAGGTTTGAATGACTGTCCTTTCCACCAAGATTGCTTTCCAGAGGAACGCGTATCCTTCTGCGTGTTTCTGCAGGTCTAAATCAAGGAGGCTCACTATAGCGCGGTTGCATTTGATTTGTCTCAAATGATCGCTCTGATCTTCTCCAAGAATGTTATGCAACCATCATTCTCCTTCCCTGCCTGCCTGCTTGCATCTCTCCCTGCCTTCCTCCCTGTCCAGTGAGCTTTTTCATTTTATCTCAATTATTCTGCAGGGAACTCAAAGTGTTTTTTTTAACAAGTTTTAAGTATCATAAAGTCCCAAGTTATATGTTTTAAGTATCATAAAGTCCCAAGTTATATAAACCTCTCCAAGCTTGCTCAGCTAGATGCAGAACAATAATCACACTACTGCACCATTACTGAGAGACGCTCTTGCGGTGCTGCTACACAGTACGAACAGACGGTCCTCAGAGGGTGAATGTCAACGCAATATGTTCATCTGCAATGAGTCCCTCACACTACACATTAAACTGCTAAAGAATTCCCTCACTGTTTCTTTTTTCACATTTCCAGCACTCTGTCCTTCATGTGTGTGACATGACTTACATCGCTTTCATTTTTTAAAAAGAATCGGACAGTCTGCATGCACATAAAGGTTATCCACATGTTCTTAAAAAGTTTATAAAGGCTCTATCACACTGTAAATGTAATCTTTGGTCACTCTAATAAAAGTTTACCACTGTATTTTCCCACTCCATTTTTGCAGTTGTACCATGGTTATACTATGCATTTACCATAACTCACCCTGGTTTGCCATGTTAAATAATATTATTTACTATTTACTGTACCTTACTTATATTCTTAACCATGCTTCCCTATGCTTTGCCATGCTTTCATTCTGCTTTGTTACACTTTGCTATGCTTTTACTGTAGGAAACTTTCATAAGGACACAACCTGCCATATATAAAGAAATGTTTGTGGCTTGAACTCCACAACAAAACCCACACTTCAGTTATTTGTAAAGCATTTGCAGATCTGTGTTAAAAGCTGACTTAGAAATACATTTCAGATCACCTATTGGCAGCAGAGTTGTGAGGTTTGTGGCCTAACAACTGTACCTCTTCTAAGAACCTAACCCCCTCCCCTCGTCCTGGAACCTATGAATCATCCATCTGCTGAGACCCCACCTCCACCCCCTTCCCCACCGCCTGTAAACTATCAATCATCCATCTTCTGAGATCCTGCCCTCCTCCCCTCGTCCTGAAACCTATG
Source organism: Huso huso (assembly GCA_036884735.1). NCBI lineage: Eukaryota > Metazoa > Chordata > Actinopteri > Acipenseriformes > Acipenseridae > Huso > Huso huso. The sequence goes on along the minus strand of CM072691.1, from coordinate 15,074,440 downwards.
AATCATCCATCTTCTGAGACCCCGCCCCACCCCCCCTCCCCTCCTCCTGGAACCTATCAATCATCCATCTTCTAAGACCCCCCCCCCCCCCTCCCCTCGTCCTGGAACCTATGAATCATCCATCTTCTGAGACCCCCCCCACCCCCTCCCCTCCTCCTGGAACCTATCAATCATCCATCTTCTGAGATCCCGCCCCCCTCTCCTCCTCGTGGAACCAATCCATCTTTCAGCTGGCAATGAGAGCAAACTCACTCACTGATTCATAGCGAGGGGAGGAAGAGAATGTAACTTTAAAAATTGTGGGAAGTATTAACAAGTAAATACATGTACAATACCCAATCACGATCAACTAGCTGATCTGTGTAATGGTTTTAATTAACTAGCACACTCAATTATTAATTACAGTTGAAAAATAACCAAGCTCAAGATCAGTCTATACATTTTAAAGTGAAACACAGTTGAACAATAACAACACAACACAGTTATATAGTCTATACATTTTATCAAAGTGAGTTCAGTAATACACAATAACAACACAACAACACATTTTATCAAACAGTTCTAATACACAATTTTATCAAAGTTGAGTTCACATTTTATCAAAGTAGTTCAATACACAATAACAACACAACACAGTTATACAGTCTATACATTTTATCAAAGTGAGTTCAGTAATACACAATAACAACACAACAAGTTAGACAGTCTTACATTTTTATCAAAGTGAGTTCAGTGTCAAAATAATTAGTACATTAAGTTTAGCAATGGATAATATTCAGTTAATATTTCAACTAAATGTGACATTATAAGTAAAAGTAAGCATTCATCAACATTTATATTTGTCTTTCTATAATAATAGCAAGGTTCTTAAATCAACAATCAAATAGCATGAATAAAACACATAGAAAGGATAACTGTTTGAATATATAGATATATATGAGTCAGGTTAATGATCAAAATACAAACTCAGTAAATTCTAATTAACAGGATATTATGAAATCGCAATCAATTCTTAGCAATCTGTTGTTTAATTCTATATATATATCCCTTAATTAGAATTCACGGCACCTAAACTTAACACCCATTATATTTGTTCTTATTCATTGAGTATTTATTCTAACATCAATTTCAATTAGTAGATCGCTTCAATTATTTCCACTCTGTCTGACTATGAAATTATTTCAATCTGCTTTTACACTGGCCCCTGATTTATACAGTACAGCGACTTATGGCCACACCCTGTTACTTTATAACAACCCAGTCTCGCTCAGTATATAGGAAATCTTGCTGTAAATTGGACCGATGCCGGCAGGCCAAATCAGTTCATTAATTTATTGGTTCAATGTTTGTTGATCTTTCCTCTTTCTTCGATGGTGTTCCAGTTGGTATTATTCTCTTTCCGTCTTTGTATTAAGTTTCTTACAATATTAACCCCATTCCAGTGAATTATACCTTTTGAATGTTGTGAAGAGCTAATTGGTTAGGCTGCTCTTTCCTTTCTCTGACTTATTCGCTGCTTGATGTTGAAAGCAGCGTTGCAGTTCAAGATGTTACGCCTGCTCTATCCTTTCTCTGACTTTGCTTGCTAAATGTTCATAGCAGAGTCCCTTTTTTTCGACTGACTGTATAATTCACTGGAACAAAGAACATCTTTTCCCTTAATTAAAATAATTCTCTTCCCAACATGCCACCTTGACAACCAGGTGGATCCATTATTTGCTATCTCTTACTAGAGGCCTATTCCAGGCTCAGGAATTCAGGAGGGCCTGTCTTCCCTCAATACTTATCAGATGTTACTATGGTGACCAGGGGCCTACTTCTTTCCAAGCCACACTGTTACAAACTCCTCAACTTTCTTTCTCGTGCTAGAGCATTGCAGCAAAATGTAACCCTTTAAATAGTATGGCCCTACATTAATCACAAATACAGTAACAGTTTAAAATGTAGAAAATTGATCCTGCAGAATTTAGCATCCCTCTGTAACACACAGAGTATAAAACATCTTGGATCACTCTAAAGCTACTTGAATGGAAATCACAATGTTAGCTGTCTTAACATTCTTACATAAAATAAGAGTCAATCAGCAAAGTATGATCATGATTATTTTCAATGTAATTCATCAAGTACTATTTTACAAGATTCATTATAATTAAATACATTCTTCAATCGCATTATATTAGATCACTTTTTCCAAACTTTGAGAAACTTCAACAGGAGTATCATTTGTATTTGTTGTCTAATTATATTACTACAACTTAGATTTTGTTCTACTGATTATTTGAAACCCCCTAAACACGTTTTCATTTCACCTCCAAACAGACAATTGTCACACGGTGACATTGGCCCCCTTACAAAGCCCCAGTTAAACACTATTATAGTGTGTTTACTTGTTTTGTTTTGCACTCTTTGTATGATTTCTTTATTTACTTTTGAGCATGTTTCTAAATATATATTGTTAGTAGAACTCGCCTTATTCTTTTGACACGGAGCACATGGTAGAAATTGTTTGTGTATGGAGCACGGGGCTGTGAGAAGGGGACCATAGGAAGTGAAGGACCACTGGAAGTAAAGGCTGCTGGGAACTGTAGTTGTTTGGGCAAGGTGAAGTGCTGCCATAGGGTCAGATACAAAGATCAAATTTAGTGAATTGACTGTGTATTAGTGACGAGGTTTGAGGGTTAACCCCCTTTATAAGCAGGCACGCAGCAGCAGAAGAAGAACAGAGCATGGGAAATGCTTTTTGGACTTGGATGGAGACGCAGAAGCACAAAACTACCCTGGACAAAGGAGTACATTCAAATGATACAACTCTGGATATGACACTCAAGATGTGTAAGTGGTGCAAATTGAATGGTGTGCATCCCCTCGGAGGCACAAGAGCTGTGTGGCTCAACTGGAAGGCCCGTGAAGTGCCTTTGAATCTGTGCCTTTTAATGAGACCTTAATTCAATTGTAAACAGATATACACTGTTAAAGGTAACAGGCTCCTGCGACCCACCTTAAGGACATTTTCACATGTAGATTGTCATGTCCTTAGACAGCTGCAAAGACTCTGAGCTTGAATTCCAATGCATATTCCCATTAAAGTTCAGTTTGTTTTAGATAAAAAGAAGGTGAGTGTCTGTTATTCCCTCTGGGAAATCTTCAGATGTCACCTGGCATTGTGGGAGTAGTGTTATAAAACAAAACAGTCATATTAGCAAGCTGCTGTTTATGAAGAGTTAAAGAAAGAACAGCCTCTCAAAGAGAGGCTCTGGAGCCTCTCCAAAACACAGGGCTGCCCTTTGGAGCTGCTGTTTATGAAGAGGTCAAAAAGAGAGAGAGGCTCGGAGCCTCACCAAAACACAGGACTGCCCTTTGGAGCTGCTGTTTATGAAACGGTCAAAGAAGAGAGAGAGGCTTTGGAGCCTCTCAAAAACAGGACTGCCCTTTGGAGCTGCTGTTTATGAAGAGGTTAAAGAACAGAGAGAGGCTCTGGAGCCTCACCAAAACACAGGGCTGCCCTTTGGAGCTGCTGTTTATGAAGAGGTCAAAGAACAGAGAGAGGCTCTGGAGCCTCACCAAAACACAGGACTGCCCTTGGAGCTGCTGTTTATGAAACGGTCAAAGAAGAGAGAGAGGCTCCGGAGCCTCTCCAAAACACAGGACTGCCCTTTGGAGCTGCTGTTTATGAAGAGGTTAAAGAACAGAGAGAGGCTCTGGAGCCTCACCAAAACACAGGGCTGCCCTTTGGAGCTGCTGTTTATGAAGAGGTCAAAGAACAGAGAGAGGCTCTGGAGCCTCACCAAAACACAGGGCTGCCCTTTGGAGCTGCTGTTTATGAAGAGGTCAAAGAACAGAGAGAGGCTCTGGAGCCTCACCAAAACACAGGGCTGCCCTTTGGAGCTGCTGTTTATGAAGAGGTCAAAAAAAGAACAGAGAGAGGCTCTGGAGCCTCACCAAAACACAGGACTGCCCTTGGAGCTGCTGTTTATGAAACGGTCAAAAGAAGAGAGAGAGCTCTGAGCCTATCCAAAAACACAGGACTGCCCTTTGGAGCTGCTGTTTATGAAGAGGTTAAAGAACAGAGAGAGGCTCTGGAGCCTCACCAAAACACAGGGCTGCCCTTTGGAGCTGCTGTTTATGAAGAGGTCAAAGAACAGAGAGAGGCTCTGGAGCCTCACCAAAAACCTGGGGCTGCCCTTTGGAGCTGCTGTTTATGAAGAGGTCAAAGAACAGAGAGAGGCTCTGGAGCCTCACCAAAACACAGGGCTGCCCTTTGGAGCTGCTGTTTATGAAGAGGTTAAAGAACAGAGAGAGGCTCTGGAGCCTCACCAAAACACAGGGCTGCCCTTTGGAGCTGCTGGCTCTGACTCAGACCACAGGATACGTTTTGACAAGGGGCCTTCTAACTATCGTTAAAGGACTTCTACTGATCAGGGGCAGTGCTGTTCAAGAAAAACATCATATTACTGCTACAGGGCACTTCTGGAGTGGAAATAATAGCTGTACCAATAATAACAATCACAATAATAATCATAATAATATGCAATCTTATTATTGTTTAGCGTACCTACTGACTGATAAGACTGTAAAACTCAGGAGGCTATAGGAAATGATATGTAGTAAACTATAATTAACACTACTACTACTAATAATAACACTAATAATAATAATAATGGAATCTGACAACACATTATGGGTCGATTCTAAACGCTCTAAACAGTGGCAAATCTAAATACATTATTTATCTTAATTATAACCCTGGAACATCATTCTCAGACTCATGCATAACCCTGATATATTGCAGATCTTAAAGAGTAATATAGCGTTACACTTCCCCACGTGTTGCTACAACTGTTTGAATAATATACCTGTCATTTTTCTTTTCATTGTTAACATCCTGACAAATTTTTACACATATAACTTTAAAGTCTGTTTCAAAGCTCTTTTCAAAATGGCTGCTCTAGTGCACTGATAAGGATGATTGGCCACATTGTCAAACAGGTCACACAGCAATAACGATCCATGATGTGGTAAGGAACAGAAAAGTCAGACTGGAACGTCAACAATATATAGATTCCTTAAACAAAAATTATACAAATTCCTGTTTTATTCGTTCATTGAGCTTGAGGTAACATTTAATAGGTAATGCATGTGACTTTTATAGGCTACTCCCCTAGTCAGTGCTGCCAGAGTGCCAGTTTTCCAGCCAAATGTGTCTTGTTTTGAAAGCATCTTGCAGGTAAATACTGTCTTTGGTGGTCTAGTTATTTTTATCGTGCATGTTCTTTTTCTATTCCTTTTGATTATGAGGCCATCACCAGTGCAGAACTTCAATCACCACGATGTCCTGTATAATATATCACGTCCTACCTGTCTTCAATCACCACGATGTCCTGTATAATATATCACGTCCTCCCCCTGTCTTTTTTCTGGAGCTCTGCATCCAATAAAATTATGAATCACACAAACACTGTTATTTTTTATTCGTCACCAATTTCAGAACTGTACAATTACAATTGTTTTTTTAAATGTATTTTTAAAGAATGTATCTGCTGACAGTGGTTCTGGTACTGTAAATTGTCAGAAAAAAACAAGCAAAGCAGATAAATAAATACATAGTTTATAACATTACTGTTTTTTTTTACTAAATGTGTAGCACTTATTTGTGCTTTTGTAATATAGATTAATTCTTAAATGTAAGTGTGTTTTTTAGTTGCTTTAAAAACACAATTTGGCTACTTCTTCATCAGCATTTTTACTAAAATAAGCCCTATTAAACTTTAATACTGTAGTTTGCAATAGAAGTTCCTAATGTTCGCTTAATTGCATCACAAGGATGACTGACTGAATCGTACAATTGAGCTGGAATCAGGAGACGTGTGTGACGTGACTCTGCAAACATTTAAAATACATGCCAGTTATGGGAGACAGAGACTCCGATTCGTGTACCATCAGTAGTGGCACGCAGGGAATCTGGTTCCTAATGCCTATTCAATGGCATGGTACAGAAAGACTATTTTGATTTCCACACAGAAAAGAGGTTGCTTCATCGGTGTGCATGCATTGAAATTATTCTTAAGTTTATTCTTAAGTTAACTCTTAAGTCAAGGTTCTGCCTATTGAAAGAAGCACTGCAATGCTGTTCCAACGCGTTCCGGCTTGACTACAGCACTGCTCTTCCTGCAGTGATTTAGAAGGCAGATCTCAAACCCAGTACACTAGAGCGACCATTTTGAAAAGAGCTTTGAAACCCACTTTAAAGTGATAAATATAAAAAGTTGTCAGGATGTGTGGCAGGATGGCTTGCAGTGGTGAGGTGTGGTGATGTCACGGACCAGGAAGTAACTGAAACCAAAACAATGGATGGGCGGGTGAAGCTGAATGCATTGGCGGTCAGCGTATTTAATAAATCAAATAAACAAAACAAATTATTTTAACAAAACAACAAAACAAAAGGGCACGAGGGCCAAACGAATCAGACAGACAAACAAGTAAGTGTCGTGCTGGCTAATCCAGCATGTTTTAGCAATTGTTAATTTCTGTCTCCTCTCTATCTCCCCATACCTCCTCTCTGCACCCAACCCCGCAGCACAGACAGCTGCAGGTTCTTATACTCTGGCCGAGGGGTTAACTGGCTGTTAATTATCTTATTACCCCTCGGCCACAGTCTGCATGCGTTTGGTAAGGATGCATGACTGTCAGCTAGTTAAATAATCAGTAGCTGATCAGTCATGCATCCTCACGGGGTTTTTAAATATAAATATAAAAACAATAACAAAAGGCATGGCGCTTTTATCCCGCCCGCAAACAAAACAAATAATAATAAATAGGGGCGGGACACTCCGCCACACATGCCCTCCCTTGTGTGCAGCACACATGGCCTTTTCGGCCACCTCCCCCCCTTATTCCCTAAAGTCCCGGCTAGCAGTCCCGGCCCAGGAACAGGGGAAGCAAGGTGTCTCCAGGGGCGGCCACGGTGGGATGTCCTCCTCCCACCCCAACAACTGTAGCGTCCCAGTGGACCACGACAGGCGGCTCCTCTGGCCAGAAAAAATTTTGGGGTGGTCTCCAGACCTGCCCCCCCTTCTTCATGGCTGGCAGCTGCCCTTCATGGGGCTCCAGCCACAGTATTTCCTGCCGCATGGCAGGACTGGTAGCGACCCCAGGCAAAACAGGACCCTCGGGAGGCGACGGCAGCAGCTGCAGACCCTCGGCAGGTGACGGCAGCAGCAGCGGACCCTCGGGAGGCGACGGCAGCAGCAGCGGACCCTCGGGAGGCGACGGCAGCAGCAGCGGACCCTCGGGAGGCGACGGCAGCAGCAGCGGACCCTCGGGAGGCGACGGCAGCAGCAGCGGACCCTAGGGAGGCGACGGCAGCAGCAGCGGACCCTCGGGAGGCGACGGCAGCAGCAGCGGACCCTTGGGAGGCGACGGCAGCAGCAGCGGACCCTCGGGAGGTGACGGCAGCAGCAGCGGACCCTCGGGCGGTGTGGTGACGTCACAGACCAGGAAGTAACTGAAACCAAAACAATGGATGGGCGGGTGAAGCTGAACGCATCGGCGGTCAGCGTATTTAATAAATCAAATAAACAAAACAAATGATTTTAACAAAACAACAAAACAAAAGGGCACGAGGGCCAAACGAATAAACAAACAAACAAGTAAGTGTCGTGCTGGCTAATCCAGCACGTTTTAGCAATTGTTAATTTCTGTCTCCTCTCTATCTCCCCGTACCTCCTCTCTGCACCCAACCCCGCAGCACAGACAGCTGCAGGTTCTTATACTCTGGCCGAGGGGTTAACTGGATGTTAATGATCTTATTACCCCTCGGCCACAGTCTGCACGCATTTGGTAAGGATGCATGACTGTCAGCTAGTTAAATAATCAGTAGCTGATCAGTCATGCATCCTCACAGGGTTTTTAAATATAAATATAAAAACAATAACAAAAAGACGAAAGCGCTTTTTATCCGCCGCAAACAAATACAAATAATAATAAATAGGGCGGGACACTCCGCCACAGGATGTTAACAATGAAAAGAGAAATTACAGGTATATTTAAACAGTTGAAGCAACACGTGGGGACGTATAACTATATTTTTCAGAACCCCACTACTTACTATGACCTTAATAAGCGGGACAATAAACCAACCCTACAGGAAAACAATAAAGAATTCAAAGATGGCGCTATTTAGATCTGCCACCATTTAAATTATTAGCCACCACCTATGCGCACACACAATGCTACATTTCCATTACCTGTTGGAGGTGTTGGAAGTTCTCATGTATTAAAGCAGTGGGGGAGGGAGGTGTGCTGCCCTGAGGAACACAGCAGCTGTGCCTCCCCTGCACTTACTTTCTGAGAAGAGAGGTGGGTGTTCTCACATGAAAGGCTAATGCTTAATTCAGTGTGTTTGACCCCATGCTGGGAGAAAAGGTAACACAAGCTACTTGATTGTGCAGTTTGTGTTCTTATCCGTTGTCATTAGTATTAAGGTACCGGGAAGCGTAATGTAAAGAGCTCAGAGAAAGGCTCAGGGACCCTGTATCCTGCCAGCAGGGCCCTGCCTCTCCTCGACGTGCCTGGTGCTCACATTGAGAAAACGGAGGATTTCAGAGGTGGAACAGGCAGCAGCATGAGCTTTACTGGAAACAAGCAGCGCATTCCTGCAGCTCAGGGCAGCACAACGAAATACAAGATGAGAATGTGCTAGAAACGTTTCAAAGGGTTCTGAGAGTCCTGAAATGAAAAAAGAGTTGATGATATTCAGCACTTTACAGCAATGTTACAAAATGAATTGCACAAGAATGGGAACTGAACTGTTTTCATGCACACAACTTATTTTTACTTGTTTATAATATATATTTTATGGAACTGATGCTGCTTGGTAAAATAAAAAATAAATACCTTTTTTGTAAACCACAAACTCAAAAGGGCTACCGTGTAACTTGTAGCAAACACATTTTTAATCAATCATTTAAGACACAGAAGCTGGAAAAGGTCCTCAAGGTACTAAATTAATACCACCTTTTTGTTTTCTTTGTTTCTGCTGCCTAAATTTGTCGAGGCAAGAGAGCATTAAAAAACAACAAGAAGCAAACATGAAAAATGAATATGTATGTGCAGAGCAAAATCAAGCTCCCCTCTTTGAACAGCACCAAACAGATGAAGATTGAGGACGATTTTCCAAAATGCATGTTTCAATATTCTCCATAGCAAAATGAACATACCTGAAATACTTCATTTAAGACACAGTTGCCGTTAACATTGGACAGCCCACACTAAAAAGTTTCGGTAACTCTTTGAAATGTATTGCAATGCAGTGTTCCTGTTTCTAATCACAATACTGTATACTGTAAACTGTTAATATGTTAAGAGTGTGATTAATAGCATGTTTATAGAGCTATTTCCAATGGATCCTTAAACTAAAGTGTTTCTTTAGCTTCATTCTGATTAATGATTGAGCATTAAGGTACACAAGGAACTGAGTGGCTGTTTAAACAGTTTTCTGAAAACACATTTGAGAGTGACTCAAGTATCACGAGGAAGCTGACACGTTGGATGACCAGATCTAACCTTTCTAGATTTTAAACCCTGTTTCGTGCACCTCATTGCAAAAATAAAGTGAGCGTAATTTGTATTTGTTAGACACATATGTCCCTTGTACCTTAAAGGGTTAAAGGAATAGATGAATACATACCTGAATACACAGCTTCAGTGTTTGAGGGGCTTCACTTGAAATCACGCACCAGCACTGAATCCATGTGCTTGGGCTCAAGCCTGTCCTCCTTCAGACCACATTTAATGCTAGATGGAAGTGGAAACACATCAATACATGAACTGAGGTCTGGTGGGCTCAACCTGGCATCACAACTGGCACTGAAAGGTATGCTAAAATGGGAACTTCTTCCATGTGTACAATCTCTGCACCTTTAAATCCCTTTCCTTGAATGCATGCATCTTGCTATGCAAAGACTAATTGGTAATTAAAGAAAAAAGTTCCCATTATTGATTTAATCAACAGACACCATGAAGACATTTACAAACTATTTGCATTCAGCCAATCACTGATCCCCCGATGAGGCAAACTAATTACTGAGTGCATGTCAAACTCCTGAGAAAAAGTAATGGAACCGAATGGCTGTTGTTTTGTGCTTACTGACAGTATATGATCTAATACAATGGAGTACTTCAGGTGAAACGCAAGTCAATCCCTGGACCTCATCTGCAGTCTCTGGGCTGTTACACTGTAGGGCAGATTCATGATTAAAGTTGTCAGCAAATGCGTTTAAGCAGTAAGAAACCTAACACAGCGGGGATGTCAGTTATAGACTGTTTGGGGAAATGAAGTATCCACGGGTACAGTCAGTGGGTCTTAAATGGTGAACTTGTTTGGCACTGCCATCATGCATCATGAGTTTGAGAAGTGTAGGAATAGATTGAAGTTATTAAAAGATTATTTATTCTAAGTATGTGAAACTTCGCTTCTAGTGTGATTGTATAAGCAGTATGTCACAATAACCCCTGGCTGTGCAGTACACTTGTAATAATGACAATGGATTATTCTAAATTGAACTTTTTAGCTCACTGCCCAACAGTCCACGTTACCATCAGCACTCTGAATGTGACGCAGTGTAACCGTGCCCACTGTGTGCTAAGCTTCTTTTTAAATCAAACTCCTGCTAGCTTATTACTAATGATTAGTTCAGGCGTGAATCACATACTGTGTGCCCTGTGTACTGGATACTACAGAGTCACAGAAAAGAGGTATAGAACATAACTCCGAGCTCCCTCACTGACTCTTTCTCCTTCCCTCCATCTGTTAAACCGGGACTGACACTGCATGGCACTCTGCAAAGGCAAGTAGGCTGACACCATAACTGTGCATGAGGAACCCCTTCCCAGCAGGACGGCAAGTGGCAGCAATTCAAACAGAATCCCGTTAATACACCTGGGTCAGTCCGGAGGCCGTGGCTTTATTCCTACACATTGGCACAAAGCCATTGCTGGCAGAGCCCATAGTAATTATACAGCACGTCCAGATTTCCAAACTCCATGCCAGGAGATATCAGTCAGTCTGTGTCAGTCAGACTCTTCAAAAAACCATAGTGAAGAATGACTGCTGTGACCCAGGCTGACTCAGGACCATCTGATCTCTCAGCGGTTTGTCTTCCCAGCTAAATAGCTCATATTCTCATACACAACTTTGAACTAAGCAAGATGACTATCTCCAGTTCTTAGAATGCTTATTGGTTTACTGGTTTAGGGTCTTTCATTGCAGCTAGTATCACCGCTCCTCCCAATAGGCTCCTATTCTAATGTTAATGTATGTTATTCTAGAGCATCCTCTTAGCGTCGCTCACTGTGTGGTCAAAGGCAAATTACATGTATCAATCAGAGCCCTGAACTCTGTAGCGCACTGCTCTAATACTAAAGCTTCGGGCTCGGAAAGTAAGAATCAACTTGTCAATTATTATTAAAAAGCTTCTTAATGCAGCGTGTATAATGTGCTTAATGAAGACGTATTATGTCTGGTCTTTAAGCCCCTGTTGATGTGTATGTTGTTGTGAACCATTATTCTTCTTATTATTTTTAACTAGTATTAACCTTTCTTCACAAGTAATATGAAGCCAGATTGCAAGGGGAAAATGAAATGGCTTTGGCCCTTTTAACTGGCTGTGAGGCTCAGATAATAGGATTGTTAAAGGGGCCACAATATTAGGAAAGGCCATTTTTGGGATGCTTGTCTGTGAAGAAAATGGGCTGTTGTTTTCATACCTTACCCTGTAATTCAGATCTCTCTCACCGGATGAACTGTCTCTGTAGTAATTGCCATGCCGACTGGACCAGGTCATTGTCTCCCTCCTCGGAGTGTATATCATTTTGGAAGTCATTGCGAGACACCTCATTTACTTCCCTGAGTAACAAGTTATAAAAGTTAAAAAGCTATAAACACTACTGGGACAGGAAGAGCCCTGTTGCTGGTTCTTGCATAAATGTGAGCAGCTGGGACGTGTTGCTGGGCAACAAATTGAGCAGTTAGGCTCACCCAGCATTGAGCTGATCAGGAGGTCCGGATTGGCTGGGGGGAGTGACTGGGGAGGCTGCTCGCAGCTCAAAAGGCATCAGTGCCACAGCTAGAGTGCACTGCATCGTTAATGAAGGCAGATTAACAAGGTAAGCTTACGTCTGTCTTAATGGATGTATAACTTTCTTGCCACGACATGACAAACTGCCCTTTTCATTTTGAGCCTCTAATATAAATAGTTTTCCCATTGACCATTGTTGATCGTTGATTTGAAAGTATTGTAGTTAACCGCAAGGGAATGGGGGAGTTCCAAAATACATGTTCTGCATCTTTGTTAATTCTACATTTTTGCTATTTGTTAAGTTTAACAAGCCGTGTGTATCCAGACAGAATATCTGTAGGTCTATTTTACAAAATCAGCGGTGTGTAGTGTAGCGACTACATCCTCCTTACAGTGAGAGGAAAGCCACCAGTTTTCATTAAGGAATGCAGAGCTACAAAATATCTGACCTCAATTTTATCCAGCCCATGGTTTAACAATGCTAATTACAGCTTTAAAGACAGGTAGAGAGACCAGAAACACATGTAAATTTACCAACACTATATTAATAAGTAACAGTTGCTACCAAATGCCTCTAGTAGTGCACTGCTTTCGTACTAGCTTTTAAAATTGTTGTTTCCCGATGCATCTACAGAACGAATCTAGTGATTGTGGTATAGAAGGCGGAACTGTCCCAATTCGCAGGTGTCTGCAGCATGTTTTCAAGTCTTGTCTGTGTTACAGTAGAGACCAGCACAATGTATAATGTTTATGTGCTTGATGATTTGAATACTTTACTTCCTATAGTTAACTATGTTATGTACAGTTATGGATAGGTTGATGTTTTATTTCCGACATGACACAGCTGTCTCGTTCCGGTTCTGTTTTTAAAAGTATGTTGGAAATCAAAATGTAAGCTTTTAGGATATTGTTTTTATATATAGTTGTTGCAAGTATTTAAATGCTTGTCGTTTTTGAATAGGCTACATAATAATTGTATAGACTGCAATGGCATTTATACAACTGTTCAGTTTGTGAATAGACCTATTAAACTTGTTGAATAGAATGAAAGCAGTTTAGTGCCGAAGATTATAAAGTATTTTATTTGTATTTTACTATTTTTAAAAGACGGCACAAAGTAGGCTATGTGTTTAGTGTTTTGTATGTGTCTTATTCCTTATGAAACTCACTTGGTCTGTTCATATTTTGATGGTGAAAGCCACAAAGAATGACAATGTTGTATGTATTTAAATATTGCCTGAAGTAGCCTTCCCTCTTCAATTCATTTTCAGCACCCCCAGTTTGAAATTCGTTCCCGAGTCTCTGTAAACATGGCAAAATGCTCATATTATTTTAATGAAACGGCACACGCTTTTGTTGGAAGAATATTGCAGCATTGGTGAATGCTAATTTTAGTTATATAGGAAAATACCTATATTAGAAATAATATTAGTAAACAGAAATGAACATCTAATGGCCATTCTAATGTACTTTATTTGGTTTTATGTAAAGTATGCAAATTAAAGTTTTTATAAAATATTCTGAAATAATAACTCCCTTCTCACTTGGATGAGCTTAGGGGCTGATGATAGCTGTATATATAGTGCCTATAGAAAGTCTACACCCCCTTGAACTTTTTTTCACATTTTGTTGTGTCAGTGCCTCAGGGTTTCATGCATTTAAATGAGGATTTATTTCCATTTATCTACACACCATAATCCACACTGTTAAGGGTGGAAAAGTTTTTATTGAGAAAAAAATTATATATTAAAAATACAAAACTGAAAGATCATTATTGGATAAGTCTCCACCCCCCTGAGTTAATACTTGGTGGAAGCACCTTTGGCAGCAATTACAGTTGTGAGTCTGTTGGGATAGGTCTCTACCAACTTTGCACACCTAGATTTGGCAATATTTGACCATTCTTCTTTACAAAACTGTTCAAGCTCTGTCAAGTTCCTTGGGGAGCATTGATGGACAGCAATCTTCAAGTCATGCCACAAATTTTCGATTGGATTTAAGTCGGGGCTCTGACTGGGCCACTCAAGGACATTTACCTTTTTGTTCCTTAGCCACTCCAGTGTAGCTTTGGCTGTGTGCTTTGGGTCATTGTCATGCTGAAAAGGTGAACTTCCATCCCAGTTTCAGCTTTCTTGCAGAGGGCAGCAGGTTTTCCTCAAGGACTTCTCTGTACTTTGCGCCATTCATTTTCCCATCTATCCTGACAAGTGCCCCAGTCCCTGCCGATGAGAAACATCCCCATAATATGATGCTGCCACCACCATGCTTCACAGTAGGGATGGTGTTCTTTGGGTGATGCGCTGTGTTGGGTTTGCGCCAAACATAACGCTTTGCATTTAGGCCAAAAAGTTCCATTTTAGTTTCGTCAGACCACAAAACTTTTTGCCACATGGCTACAGAATCTCCTGAGTGTTTTTTGGCATACTTCAAACGGGATTCAAGGTGGGCTTTCTTGAGTAATGGCTTCCTTCTTGCCACCCTACCATACAGGCCAGATTTGTGGTGCTTGGGATATTGTTGTCACATGCACATTTTGACCAGTCTTGGCAATAAAAGCCTTTAGCTCTTGCAAAGTTGCCATTGGCTCTTGGTAGCCTCTCTGATCAGTCTCCTTCTTGCACGGTCATCCAGTTTGGAGTGACGGCCTGATCTAGGCAGGGTCTTGGTGTTGCCATTACACCTTCCACTTCTTAATAATAGTCATGACCGTGCTCCAAGGGATATTCAAGGCCTTTGATATTTTATTATACCCATCCCCTGATCTGTGCCTTTCAACAACTTTGTCCCAGAGTTCTTTTGAAAGTGCCTTGGAACTCCTGGTTGAGTCTTTGCTTTGAAATGCACTACCCAGCAGAGGGAACCTACAGGAACTGCTGAATTTATCCTGAAATCATGTGAATCACTACAATTTAACACAGGTGGAGGCCACTTAACTTGGTGTGTGATTTTGAAGGCGATTGGTTACACCTGAGCTAATTTAGGATTATTATTCAGTGACGACCCACACATGTAACATCACCCTGTTGCAACTACAAATACACAGAATGTGTGACAGAGAAGCACATGGAAATTACACTCAGAACGAGCGATGAAGACATGGAAATAAGACCAATAACCCATGTGAGTTTCTGTGCTAGTCGGATTTCCATGTGAGTTTCTAAGTGCTATTGTGGGATTGCCATGTGAGTTTCTAAGCGCTACAGAGGGATTTCCATGTGCGTTTCTCAGTGCTATTGTGGGATTTCCCTGTGAGTTTCTCGGTGCTACTGTGGGATTTCCCTGTGAGTTT
Organism: Huso huso; assembly: GCA_036884735.1. Lineage (NCBI taxonomy): Eukaryota > Metazoa > Chordata > Actinopteri > Acipenseriformes > Acipenseridae > Huso > Huso huso. The sequence continues at coordinate 15,059,077 of CM072691.1, read as the reverse complement.
CTCAGTGCTACTGTGGGATTTCCCTGTGAGTTTCTCAGTGCTACTGTGGGATTTCCCTGTGAATTTCTCAGTGCTACTCTGGGATTTCCCTGTGAATTTCTCAGTGCTACTGTAGGATTTCCCTGTGAGTTTCTCAGTGCTACTGTGGGATCTCCATGTGAGTTTCTAAGTGCTACAGTGGGATTTCCATGTGAGTTTCTCAGTGCTACTGTGGCATTTCCATGTGAGATACTCAGTGCTACTGTGTGATTTCCATGTGACGCACAGGGAATTGTACAGTTGTGTAAGTGTTCTCCCGAGGAGGTCCTTGCAGATTTTGAATGGGACCTGCACCATCTATCCAACTCTTCGTATGGTGCATGCCTTTCACACTTCCCTGCTGGGTAGCCATTCAGTACGTACAACAATGAAGAGTTATCTGGCACACATGATATACAACCTATAATACATACTGTATAATTTTACATCATTGTAAGACATTGACATGCTGGGTAAAACAAACAAACAAACAAACAAACAAAACAGTGCATTAACTTTAATTTAAAAAAGAAAAAACATGTTTTGCCTAAATGTATTTCCAGTGTGTTTTAATACAGTATCTTTTTTGTCTCGAGTCAGGTTTGCTAAAGCTATTCCTAATTCAGGTCAGGGTTCCTTTGATTTACCTGAAAGTTCAATTATGTCTGCCCCAATCCCTCTGTGCAGGGAGCGAAAGGAACACTTTCCTTATTAGTGACTCTGCTATGCAAAGGCCTTGCTTAGTTCAATCAATATTCTCTTTGTTCATTAAAAAAAGTATTGATAGCCGTCCTCCATTTATTACCTGCTAAATGCAAAGCAGGAACGTTTTATGTAAAATCTATTTGATGATTAGATGAACCCAAACAGCCTAACTCAGGTCTTTTGAATGTATAGTCTGAAGACAGACAACAAATTTAGTTTAGTCTTCAGCATTGCAACACTGGAGGTGCCCGGTAAGGCTATAAGTCTTCATGGCTCCAGTCCACTGCCAAATGTTTACTACTATTAGGTGAGCACCGTGTGATCTTGAAGCTAGTAATCGGTTCCACCGACAATAAGGCTCAAGCATGTAAGTAATTAATAAATATTAGTTGAAATATGATGTTTATGATGAGTCTGAATGGTTTCTGATTAGGATTTGGACCCTTTGCACCTATGATGTGTTTTCCTGTTTTGAGCCCTGTCTGCACATTCAACCTTCCCTGAGAAGGGAAATAATAGGAGCAGTGTTGAGAATCACAACTTATATGGTAGGGCTACATAAGAACATAAGAACATAAGAAAGTTTACAAACGAGAGGAGGCCATTCAGCCCATCTTGCTCATTTGGTTGTTAGTAGCTTATTGATCCCAGAATCTCATCAAGCAGCTTCTTGAAGGATCCCAGGGTGTCAGCTTCAACAACATTACTGGGGAGTTGGTTCCAGACTTCCACAATTCTCTGTGTAAAAAAGTGCCTCCTATTTTCTGTTCTGAATGCCCCTTTATCTAATCTCCATTTGTGACCCCTGGTCTTTGTTTCTTTTTTCAGGTCGAAAAAGTCCCTTGGGTCGACGTTGTCATACCTTTTAGAATTTTGAATGCTTGAATCAGATCACCGCATAGTCTTCTGTGTTCAAGACCGAAAATATTAAATTCTTTTTAGCCTGTCTGCATATGACATGCCTTTTAAACCCGGAATAATTTTGGTCACTCTTCTTTGCACTCTTTCTAGAGCAGCAATATCCTTTTTGTAGCGAGGTGACCAGAACTGGACACAATATTCTAGATGAGGTCTTACTAATGCATTGTAAAGTTTTAACATTACTTCCTTTGATTTAAATTCAACACTTTTCACTCTATATCCGAGCATTTTGTTGGCCTTTTTTTATAGCTTCCCCACATTGTCTAGATGAAGACATTTCTGGGTCTTTTTCATAGATTCCTTCTTCAATTTCAGTATCTCCCATATGGTATTTATAAAGCAAATTTGTATTGTGTGCAGTACCTTATATCTACTTGAGTTACAATGGGATGCATGATGCATTTCGCAGAGAGAGAGGGGTAGCCATCTGGGCTGGACTGCTGGCCCCGTTCTTGACCGGGGAACCGCAAAAAGCCTATCATGATTTAAAAATGGAGCAGGCACACGACTATAATAAGGTAAAGGCGGAGATATACTGGCCTGGCTGGGAGTCACTACTGAGGTTCGTACTCAGAGGTTTCACGCCTGGAGTTTTCAAGTGGATAAAGCAGCCCAGTCTCAAATGTTTGACCTGATTCATCTGGTACGGAAGTGGCTAAAACCTGAGGTGCACTCTGCCAGGGAAATCGTGGAGTATGTGGTTATAGATCAGTACTTGAGAGGATTGCCACCATTGTTGCAGAGGTGGATTAGTCTGGGAGACCCCTCAAATTCGGATCAACTGGTTGCCCTGGTGGAGCGTTACTTGGCGACCAGAGAACTACTGCGACCCATGGGACAGGAGTGGCCCCAGAACTCAAAGATCCAGAGCCCTGGAAGAATCGGTAAGACTGTTCTTGTGTCGGGGGGGCTGAAGAGCAGGTCAGCGCTGTGAAGGGACTTGGGGACAGGGGGAAAAAAAACCTTGTAAGTGATATGGTAAACCAGAAAGATATGACAGGGCTAATAAGTAATAATAATGGAACAAGTTTATAGTGTTTTAGGTGCCACGAAACCAGTCAGATAGTGGCATACTGCCCTCTGCAGGAGGAACCCATGCAGTGTAATTTGGGGGAAAGAATGGGGTGCGGCTCTTTGTATTGGTGTACTATGGTTACAGTTTTAAAACGGGTGCAATCTGAATACCATCATTTGTGTCCAGTAACCGCAGAAGGAAACAAAGTTAAAGCTCTATTCGATTCAGGGAGTATGATAACCTTAGTCTCTGCACATTTAGTAGAGGCGACTAAATTGGGAAAGTCCCAGGATATCAGTATTACCTGCATACATGGGGATACGTGCTGATATCCCACAGCTATGGTTCACTTGGAGACCAATGCCGGGTCTATGAACTGGCGGGTGGGTGTCGGGCCAACGTTGCCATATCAGGTAGTACTGGGGTGGGATTCCCCTGACATCTTTAAGGTATGGGACAAGAAGGGTGAATTGGAAGGGTCCAACAAAATTGTTATAGGCGAGACTGAGCCAGCGACTGACGAGCTATGCACATTATTTCCCTTTGATGACCCAGACCTGTTCAATATGGTCCAGTCTAAAAGGGAGCAGAGAAACAGTACTTGTGTGGAAATGGTTAACACAGGTGAAAGCTTTCGCCCTGTTGTGGTAATGGTTGGGGATGACCAATCCCATACAGATGAATCAGAGGGGGAACTGGATTTACTGGATTTGGGGGTGAGCTCTGAAAACTTTGGTATAACCCAGCTAAATGACCCAAAGTTAAGTTACGCCAGAGGAAGGGTGACAGTCATAAATGGGGTGCAAGTAAACTCAAGGGCTCATTCCCGTATTTTAGCCTGAAAAATGAATTGAGGGGTGGATACCATTGAACAGTTGGTCGTTCCCCAGCGTTTTGTACGCACTGTATTGGACTTAAAACACTATCATGTACTGGGTGGACATTTGGGGGTTAAGAAAACAATGGAACTGGTGGTTCAACGGTTTTATTGGCCGGTGGTGTCAGCGTACTGCCCCTTTTAAGGCATTCTGTAGTCCGCTAGTGCCAATGCCCATAATTGAAACGCCGTTTTGAGCGTATTGCAATGGATTTAGTGGGTCCTTCAGGGCAGTCTGCTAGGGGGCACCAACACATCGTAGTGGTGCTAGATTATGCCACTCGGTATCCCGAGGCAGTACCCTTGTGTAATACCTCAGCTAAAACAATAGCTAAAGAACTCATGGTCATGTTTAGTAGAGTAGGAATTCCCCAAGGAGATACTGACAGACCAAGGCACCCCTTTGATGTCCCAGGTAGCAGAAGAGTTGTGGAAGTTACTTAAAATCAAACACTTATGGATATCCGTTTACCACCCCCAGACAGATGGGTTAGTTGAGAGATGTAATAAAACCCTCTAAGCAATGTTATGTAAGGTTATCAATAAAGACGGCAAAAACTGAGATTTTTTATTACTATATGTGTTGTTTGTGGTTAGAGATGTGCCACAAGCGTCCACGGATTTTCAGCCTTTGAACTATTGTATGGTAGACACCCTAGAGGCCTGTTGGATATTGCAAAAGGAGCTTGGGAACAAGAACCGTCACCATTTAGGAGCGTGATAGAACATGTTTCACAAATGCAGGATCGCATTGCAGTCATGATGCCCATTGTAAAAGAGCATATGAGGCAAGCCTAGGAAGCCCAAAAGACTTCCTATAACCGTACCGCCAGAGTCGGGGTCTTCCAGTCCCCGACAACAGAAAACAAGTTTTTAGCCACTTGGTGGGGCTGCCAAGTTGGCTAAAAACTTGTTTTCTGTTGTTGGTGAAGTAAGGCAGCCAGGTAGGAAAAAACTGGGACAAATATATCACATCAACCTGTTAAAAGCTTGGAAAGATAGGGAGGCCTTAGTAGTCATAACATCTTCGTCACAACCCAAACCCTCAGTAAGGATAGGCAAGACTCTACTGAATCATCAGAAACATGATACCCAGGCATTTTTAAGCAGGAATAAAGATGTATTTTCCACAGTACCAGGGAAAACGGATGTCATTAAACATGATATTGTGACTGACGCAGAGCAAAGAGTAAACGTCAAGCCCTATCATGTGCCAGAAACCAGAAGAAAGGCTATCAGTAGTGAGGTAAAGAAAATGCTGGATTTAGGTGAAATTGAGGAATCTACCAGTGAGTGGTCAAGCCCCATTGTTTTGGTGTCAAAGCCTGATGGCTCCATACAATTTTGTAATGATTATAGTAAATTAAATAGCATCTCAAAATGTGATGCCTATCCCATGCCAAGGGTAGACGAGTTAATAGATCAACTGGGTACCGCACGCTATATCACCACACTGGATCTTACAAAAGGGTATTGGCAGGTTCCCTTTACAGAAAGGAAAAGATGGCTTTTTCCACCCATGACGAACTGTTCCACGCTCTCTCTCTCTCTCTCTCTCTCTCTCTCTCTCTCTCTCTCTCTCTCTATATATATATATATATATACACACATAGATAATATGTATGTGATGGCTAATATATTATAATGTGATGACAAGCGGATATAATTATTTTCCTCCAGAATCGTCAGTCACCTGGTCTGAGTAACTTTCTTCTTCAATCCCGATGCTTGTTTCTTAGTTTTAAAATGTTAAACTCCGGGTTTTTTCCATTGTCTCCCCTTACATGGCATGACGTACTCATGTTAAAGGCACACTGCTGCGCTGAAGGGCTGCACGATCTCACGGGATGCACTTTCACATGCTACACCGGGTCTGTGAAGACAAAGGGTGATTACCCAGTATGTCATTCATAAGGTTGAAGTAAGGAAACATTGATAGATTCATCCCACTTCTGTTCTGGGTTTTTTTTTCTTTGCTTTTTGCTTTATTGTACTGTGCTTTTAAAACTTTACATCGATGACGAACTTGATCCAATATTCCTCTTCATATTCCAAATATGCTGTTTACATGGCGGATTGTATATTCGGATTATTCAGTATTCCAAATACTAGTGAAATATTACTGGCCATGCAAACACACTGAATGACACAAATACACTAAAGAGACTCACTCTCATTGTTAAAGATGATGTTTTTCATAAAGTCACGCTTTTTTAATGATTTTAACAATTACAGCATTTGGATCCACCACTGTTTCCATACATTTTAACCCCCCCCACACATGTGTGTAAAAGCTGTGCTTGTGATTCTCTGCTTTCCTGTTTGTGCCGCCCTGCTTCTCCAGTGGCTTCTTCTGGTAAGGTCTACTGCCTTCTGCACTGAGAAGATGACTTGACCTTGCATCACTAAACGTAAGAGACAGACCGACCTTAATCAGCTGCACCAGCTCGCCCCTCCACTTCTGTTTTTGCTTCACACTGTGGAATTATCTCAGGTGCGTTATACAATCCTTTTTTTTCTGTGGGTAGGTTCAATCATAGGTTAATTGGTTTTCTCTGGGAGAGCTCTCATTTTACCTTACTGGCAGCCCACGCGACTAAAGAAATATAATTGATTAAAACAATATTCGGTTGCTGCTGTCACACAGGACTCTACTAAAATCATTTTAAATACCAGTTAGACAAAAATGTTCTGCTGAAATGCAGTCACATGTGCTTGTTTTCCATACATGTAATTCAATCGGGTGCAAAGTGTGTTTCTCAATCTTAGAACAGAAACATCTAACACAGCAGCTGGATAATCAATAGCACTCATCTAGTTATTTACTGTATAAGCAAGCAGACATTTCAGTTGTATCCCCTGGTTAAATGAGTTACAATTGACATGCTTTGCCAGCTCGAAGCTAAATCAGGTTGCCATATCAACAAGACTTTTGCAGAAAAGCATTTCCTGAACATTCGAGATGTACTTACAGGTGTGCTTTGAAGAACGTGCTGACTTCCCATTGAATTGTCCATGGTTTTGCTCCTTTTATCTCCCATGGACCTTTTAGTTGAATTACTCACATTGTGGTATTTATCTGAGATATTGGAAAAACAGTCAAAGTGATGCCAGAACAGAAGAGTGTTAGAGCTTTAACAACGTGCAGCATTGGAAGCAAATGATTAGTGAGAGAAGAAGGGACACACACTGGGGATGAGATGCTTCTTATGAGAAGGGACACACTGGGGATGAGATGCTTCCTATGAGAAGGGACACACACTGGGGATGAGATGCTTCTTATGAGAAGGGACACACACACTGGGGATGAGATGCTTCTTATGAGAAGGGACACACACACTGGGGATGAGATGCTTCCTATGAGAAGGGACACACACACTGGGGATGAGATGCTTCCTATGAGAAGGGACACACTGGGGATGAGATGCTTCCTATGAGAAGAAGGGACACAACGGGAATGAGATGCTTCCTATGAGAAGAAGGGACACACTTCTTATGAGGAGAGGTTGAGGCAGATCAGGAGTATTGTATTGTATTCCACACCCACACCCACTTCCAGGTAGGGTTGCTTAAAGCTGAGCTGATTGGGTGGTCCGAAGTGGCTGGGGGTCGTGTCCGGGGATGCTGCGCGCTGCTCAAAAAAAGCGTCTGCGCCACAGCTCTAGGTAACTGCACCGCAAAGCTACACAGAGGGGTGCTTTGTTTACATCGAGGAGGAGAGCGTCTGCTCTGCAGGATAACTACTATGGAACCCTTCAACTGCAACACGGTGTCCAGTAAGGACTGTCGCAACGACCCAGAGTCACCGGGACTTTGGGAGCAACAGCAGTAGGTTAGTTTAGGGGATGATGATCCCAACCAGTATAGAGAGGGTTTTGTAGTGTAGTAGGTTCCTGGAGCGGGACATCTCTTTTAGTGAGACTAGCACTAGCCTTGTGTGACAAACTTTTATTTTTAGCTTTGTTTTGCTGTGTTTCTTTATTAAATTGGACACTAGGGCTACCATTGCTGATAATCTAGTGGCAGCATATGTGTGTTTATTAAATCTGCGCGCCTCTGCGGCGTGTCAACACCCAATGCTCTGTGTCTGCCTCATTATTATACATGCATACATGCAGATTTAATTGCACACATTTGCTAATGCTTTAGTGAATATAATTTAAATGACAGGCAAAAAAAAAACAAACTTTTATTACAGTTTCATAGAATAACTTCCCTTGGATATAATTTAAGTAAAGAAAACAAAACAAAAAAAAAAACAAGCAATGAGACTTTAAAAATGCAGTATGCTCATAAGTCTACTGACAATTTTATAAATATAATTTTCAGCTTATAATGTTTGTCTCTGAAACAAAGCACCATGCCCTGACATCGTTGATTGTTCATGAAGCTCTGACACTGTGTAAGAGTTGTGTTTGTAGGTGAATGTCGATAGAGGCCCATAAGAATCAGAGTCATGTATAACACTGTGTAACAATTTTTTTTTTTTTTTTTTGGTTCCTGGGTAGTAAGTGTTATTTCCTAATTGCTTATGCCTCAAAAGTATAGAAAATGGCTATTATTCCCCACAAACTTTGCTTTTGTGACCAGGACAGTGATATTTTGAAATTTACCTATTTTCCAGAACATTCCAGATAGATTCAGTGCTGAGTAAACTTGGAGTAACTTCTAGAACTTTCTAGAACTTTCCAGTATTATAAATAGTAGTATAAATACAGGGGCCTTAAGCCCACCAGTTCAGTTTAGTTCCAGCTGCCTAAGTGGATACATATCTGCATTTTTCTGAGATGGCATCAAGAGGCTGCAAGCATCCGGCAGACGATTTTGCTATGTCTGCGACCAATTTATCAAGACAAGAGCGAAAAAAGTACTCCGTGGAAGCATCTGCTAAGATGTGTGAGGCCTACAAGGCATATTTCGGCATGCCTGTCGGGATCAAGACAAACCCTGGGCACCTCATTTCACCCAGCGAGCACTGCAAAAAAACTCTGGAAGGTAAGATGGACAACTGTTGCTCGGAATTTTATGTTATAAAATTTGTTAAAATTTTTAAAATTGTAAAAGTTTTTAATTTTAAAATGTTTTACAATTTTCAATGTTATTGAAAAAATATATCATATATGAAAAATGTTGCGAGAATCTCTTACACATTAGTCATGGGTGAAATAAATGTATTTTTGTAGGATGGTACAGAGGGGAAAAGAGAGCCATGAAGTTCGCTATCCCAAGAATTTGGCGGGAACCCACTGACCACTCAAGCAACTGCTACTTCTGCATGGTGGACCCTTCCAAACGTCGGACTGGCAAGAATGCACCTGCTATCACATATCCGGACCTTCCTTCATCCATCGCCCCCGTGCCACACTGCCATGAGCTCCCCGTTCCCACTCCTCCGGAGAGAGAGCAGCTGTCTTTAGAAGAGAGCAGCAAGTCAGAGAGCGAGGAAGACGTTGTAGATCCAGATGACAATTTCAGAGATGGAGCTGAGGAGAGAAACGCATACTACCCCAACCAAAAAGACCTCAACGACTTGATTAGAGATCTTGGTCTCACCAAGTCCAATGCCGAGCTTTTGACGTCTAGGCTCAAGCAGTGGATCTTGTTGGATGAAAGTGTGCAAGTCGCAGATCAGAGGAAGCGTCACCAACCTTTTTCCAGCTTCTTCACCCGTCAAGATGGGCTCTGCTTCTGCCACAATGTGACCAGTCTGTTCGAGGCAATCGGAATCGCCTGTAACCAGAATGAGTGGCGCCTCTTCATTGACAGCTCATCCAGGAGCCTCAAAGCCGTGCTGCTCCATAATGGTAACAAGTACCCGTCTCTTCCCCTGGCTCACTCGGTGCACCTCAAAGAGGATTATAACAGCATCAAGACCTTGCTGGACGCCTTGAAGTATGATGAGTACGGCTGGGAGGTCATAGGAGACTTCAAAATGGTGGCATTCCTGATGGGTCTCCAAGGCGTTTTTACCAAGTTTCCCTGCTATCTTTGCCTTTGGGACAGCAGGGACACCAAGGCGCACTACCACAGGCGGGACTGGCCACAGCGGACCGAGTTCTCTGTGGGGAGGAAAAACGTCAAGTGGAAGCCACTGGTGGACCTCCGGAAGGTGCTGATGCCACCACTGCACATCAAATTGGGCCTTATGAAACAATTTGTCAGAGCTCTAGATAAGGAGTCGGCAGCCTTCAAGTACCTTCAAGACTTCTTCCCTAAGCTGTCGGAGGCAAAGGTCAAAGCCGGTGTCTTCGTCGGACCACAGATAAAGAAGATCTTGGAGTGCAATGAATTCCCCAAGAAGCTCACTAGTAAGGAGAAAGCGGCTTGGAACAGCTTTGTCGCAGTGGTTCGGGGCTTCCTGGGCAATCACAAGGCCGAAAACTATGTGGAGCTGGTTGAGACTCTGGTGAAGAACTACGGCACAATGGGCTGTAGGATGTCCCTCAAAGTCCATATCCTTGATGCTCATCTTGATAAATTCAAGAACATGGGAGCGAACTCGGGAGGAGCAAGGCGGCGCTTCCACCAGGATATACTGGACTTTGAACGCCGCTACCAAGGACAGTATAACGAGAACATGATGGGAGACTACATTTGGGGGCTGATTCGTGAAAGTGATTTACAGTATAATCGTAAATCTCGAAAAACTACTCACTTCTAAATCTTTTGTAGTCATTTTTGTATTACTTTAGTATAAATACATGTTAATTTGGATTCATATGTTGTTTTTTTCTGACTTTATGTGAACGAAAAGACACAAATTCGCCCGTTTTCTCATTGGAAATAGGTAAATTTCAAAATATCACTGTCCTGGTCACAAAAGCAAAGTTTGTGGGGAATAATAGCCATTTTCTATACTTTTGAGGCATAAGCAATTAGGAAATAACACTTACTACCCAGGAACAAAAATTGTGTTACATAGTGTAATGTATATGATTCCTGTAGCATTGTTATGTACAGTAGCCACATGCTTCGTGTGGTACTGATAGATACAGTGTAGATACAGGGGAGCATTCTCAGTTTAAATGGCAGTAAGTAGTGTTTATAGAGGCGTAATCTGTCATTTGATGGGCTGTCAGAAGTCATAATTACAGGTTAATCAGCAGCCTGTCAAACATGATTGCCGGTTTCTACAAGAATAACATTAAAAGCCCTTTCAGGAGGGGAAGGCAGCGGAGGACTTGATATAAGAGGATTGTGACCAGAACGTACCTTATCTTTTCAGAGAACACTTTTTGTAAAATAATACGTGTTATGTTATGTAATGCATTTTTTCTAAGCCAGTCCTGTTCAGTGGACCATAGCAATACTGTCTGAGTACAAGAGCTCATCGTGTTTAATGTATGTATAGTTTTAGATAGACCCAGTTTACTGTATGTATAGTTTGATATACACCCATTACAGATGAGCTTCATGTCTTCCACAGCCTCCCAGTACTATTTAAAAAAATGTCATAGCGCAGAGATGATATCTTCCTATGGAGAAAGTCACTATTAGTTGCCTCCAGTTTGGCTGCGTAATGAAACATGTCTCCTGTGATGTATGGGTGTAGGCGCAATCCAAATATAAAACTGAATCACAGTACCTTCATTTGTGGTCAGGCAACCACATAACTTGTTTTGGCTCAAGTATTTCACTGGTGGGGAGTATTACTGTATCTTCATATATGAGCTGTCACTGGCAAGGGATTCCGCTGAACGTGTCATCGTTGAAGAGAAAGGATTGTTCAGCCTGTCTAAGCGAGACGGGCAGTGTTATGTGAGGCGCGGTCGTTACAGAGTCAGACCCCTTTCGTTGAGATCAGGTCATACAGGCGAGTCTGGCTCTTTTGCATATATCTCTCGCTTGCAGTGTTTGCGCCCAGCCTCCACCCTGTTACATGCACAGGGGTGCATATGCAGTCTGTCCAGAGTGCTGTGAAGTTCTGTGACTTTGCAGAGCGACAGATGTTTGGGCAACCTGTCAATTTAGAATATGTGCAGAATTCTCCAAGGGAAACGAAACTTCCTGAATCAGTTGGCTGATAATAAAAGCTCTGTCTTACTTTGTTATTTAGAAACAAGAGGACCATTGTTCTTGTAACTAGCATTAATGTGTTAGAATAAGGGGTATCCAGTTCAAAATAATGGATTTGTGTTAGAATAAGGGGTATACAGTTCAAAAGAATGGATTTGTGAGGTATGCATTTAAAATAAGGGGTATCCAGTTCAAAAGAATGGATTTGTGTTAGAATAAGGGGTATCCAGTTCAAAAGAATGGATTTGTGAGGTATGCATTTACTAATGTTCTAAAAGTCAGTCTTTCTCTACCTAGGATTATAATTGACTCTTCAGTGCTCCTTTTAGCTGTACTTGCAGATTTAGGTGGCTATTTTCTAAGTAATAGAAGGCAGCTATGTTTAAGCACACCTTGTTCTGGCTATAAGCCGCTGATCAGCTAATGCAACAATCTGTAAAATGAAGAAGCCTCTTACTGTTTCAGATTGGTAACAAATTGTGGTAACACTTTACAAGGTGTCCCTAATTACACTGTATTTGTATAGTAGTTACACAGACATTAAAAGTACTTACCATATGTAGTCATGACGTCCTGAATGATGGGCACGTTTCACATGTTTCCCACAAAGGTTGCACCGTATTCCTTTATATAGCAAGCCTTTCTTTTGCAACCACTTTATTAACTTCTTTGTATTCCTTTTTTGGTGTCCCCCATATAAAAGCCATCAGCTAGAAAGGGCATTCTGCCTAGAGTCAGTAACGTTATATTAAAACAAAAAAAAGCTATGTAATAGAAGGTTTAGTTGAGAAAAATATGCAATCTATATTGCTAATCAAACCATATGAGTGACAATTTGTTATACAGTATTTTTCTTTACATTCCTGGCAGTCTTACTTCTTCCTGTTTCCTTGCAGGAGCCCGCGACAGAAAGGTTTGTGCTCTTCTTGAATCTGTAAATGCTGGTTATTATATTACGAGACAAAAATTAAACTTTTCAGTCTAAATTTCAAGCGTTACATCTGGCGCAAGCCCAACACTGCACATCACCCAGTCAACATATTAGATGAATTAAAAAAAATATTCAGCGAAAAAAGGCACTTTACAGAGCATTTAAAAGGGACCAAAAACAAAGTACACAGAAAGAGTACTTGGAACTGCAAACACAAGTCAAAAAGGAAGTTAGAAAGGCCAAGAGAGAGATAGAAATCAACATTGCTAAGGGGGCTAAAACCAATTCCAAAATGTTTTTCCAATATTATAACAGCAAGAGAACATTCAAAGAAGAGGTTAAATGTCTAAGACACAAATGGCAAAATCATAGACGAAGAAAATAAACATAGCAAATATATTAAATGATTACTTTTCACAGGTTTTTACAAAGGAGGACACGGACAACATGCCCCACATGCCGACCTGTTCATTTCCAGTTTTAAATAACTTTAACATAACAGAGGCAGAAGTGTTAAAGGGACTAGGAGCTCTTAAAATAAACAAATCCCCTGGGCCAGATGAGATCCTCCCAATAGTACTCAAAGAAATGAAAGAAGTTATTTACAAACCGCTAACCAAGATCATGCAACAGTCTCTTGACACAGGGGTTGTACCGACAGACTGGAAAATTGCAAACGTAAAACCGATCCACAAAAAGGGAGACAAAACTGAACCAGGTAACTACAGACCAATAAGCCTGACTTCTATTGTATGTAAACTTATGGAAACTATAATAAGATCCAAAATGGAAAATTACCTATATGGTAACAATATCCTGGGAGACAGCCAGCATGGTTTTAGGAAAGGGAGATCGTGTCTGACTAACCTACTTGACTTTTTTGAGGATGCAACATTGAAAATGGATAACTGCAAAGCATACGACATGGTCTATTTAGATTTCCAGAAAGCTTTTGACAAAGTCCTGCATAAAAGATTAATTCTCAAACTGAAAGCAGTAGGGATTCAAAGAAATGCATGCACATGGATTAGGGAGTGGTTAACATGTAGAAAACAGAAAGAACTGATTAGAGGAGAAACCTCAAAATGGAGGGAGGTAACCAGTGGTGTACCACAGGGATCAGTATTAGGTCCTCTGCTATTCCTAATCTACATTAATGATTTAGATTCTAGTATAATAAGCAAACTTGTTAAATTTGCAGACGACACAAAAATAGGAGGAGTGGCAAACACTGTTGCAGCAACAAAGGTCATTCAAAATGATCTAGACAGCATTCAGAACTGGGCAGACACATGGCAAATGACATTTAATAGAGAAAATTGTAAAGTATTGCACACAGGCAATAAAAATTTGCATTATAAATATCATATGGGAGATACTGAAATTGAAGAAGGGATCTATGAAAAAGACCTAGGAGTTTATGCTGACGCAGAAATGTTTTCATCTAGACAATGTGGGGAAGCTATAAAAATGGCTAACAAAATGCTCGGATATATTGTGAGAAGTGTTGAATTTAAATCAAGGGAAGTAATGCTAAAACTTTACAATGCATTAGTAAGACCTCACCTAGAATATTGTGTTCAGTTCTGGTCACCTCGTTACAAAAAGGATATTGCTGCTCTAGAAAGAGTGCAAAGAGGAGCGACCAGAATTACCCCGGGTTTAAAAGGCATGTCGTATGCAGACAGGCTAAAAGAATCTGTTCAGTTTTGAACAAAGAAGACTACGCGGTGATCTGATTCAAGCATTCAAAATCCTAAAAGGTATAGACAATGTCGACACAGGGGAATTTTTTGACCTGAAAATAGAAACAAGGACCAGGGAGATTAGATAAAGGGACATTCAGAACAGAAAATAGGAGGCACTTTTTTACACAGAGAATTGTGAGGGTCCGGAACCAACTCCCCAGTAATGTTGTTGAAGCTGACACACTGGGATCCTTCAAGAAGCTGCTTGATGAGATTCTGGGATCAATAAGCTACTAACAACCAAACGAGCAAGATGGGCGGAATTGCCTCCTCTCGTTTGTAAACTTTCTTATGTTCTTATGTTCTTACTGACTTAAGGGCTGAATACTTATGCAACCAGTACATTTAATTTTGTACATTTTCTTTGCAAGTTTTCTGACTTTTATCCTCCTTCTCATATAACTGTGTTCATTCAGTTTAACCACTACAGCTTTGAATAAAAAAAGCTTGTTTGAAAAACTGTGCATACATTATTTGTAATTGAACAAAATGTGACATTATTGGTAGGGGGTGAATACTTCTGTGTGTGTGTGTATATATATATATATATATATATATATATATATATATATATATATATATATATATATAATCAGTTGTATTGTAGTAAAATAAATACAGAACTGCTAGACTTTTGAATTAATAACTTAAACTTTTATGTAAGGTCTCACAGATTAGCTCAAATTTTGGACTTATCATCCTAATGTTAATTTAAACAGGAGACCTGAAACTAATGATAAGCAGGGTCTGTGAAACCACCCATTAATTTTAATGTTCAATTCACTAGCTATTCTGTAGATTAAAATAATTACTGAACTGCAGTACTGTTACTACATCTGGTTTTTAGTGCCTTTATTTTAATAATTAATACTTTACTTCATGTAATATATTACAATTGACATATTACATTAAAGCTGCAATCCTGTAGTGTAGCACTTATTGCAGGTTCCATAAGGCGGTAGTACTGACTGCAAGATATTTAACTTTTACCTTATTTATCTTCCATTATTATTTGAAGGGGAGGGAGATACAATGTCGGGAATCAATATATTATACTAAACCTTTTCAAATATGTATTGGTGCTAATTAATTTTTATTTTAAATGGGGGATTATTTTTTTTATTAAAAAGGAAGACAGTAAAGTATTTTAAGAATAGCAACGTAGTTTGTTATATTTAAAGTTAATGTTTTATGGTGTTTTCTGTTGAAAGAACCAGATCGTGATGACAAGGCACCCGCTGCTTCAGCACTTTCCCAGCGTGTGAGGCAGGAAAATGCATGGCTTCGGGAAAAAGTTAAAGCAAAGCAGAGGAAAACTGAAGAGCTGCAAGAAGAGCGGCAGTTCCTGCGTTGACACACTGATCACCTGACAGCTATTTCCAGGAAGTGACGCTAATTCTTATTTTTACTTTTGGATAGTTAACCAACAAAATTAAATATTTCATGTTTTTACAGTAATTTTAGTTCATAGGACAAAGCTTAAAGTAGAACAATGCGCAAAACATATTAGGACTTTTGTCGACAGGCCTAGACTCTGATGTTTAATTCAAAAGAAAATACGTGTCACAGGGCCGATTCATAAAACTTTTACTGCTGCGCTAAGCTAACATTTTTTTTCTACTGATAAAACAACAGAGAAGCTGAGAAGTGTTGCATAAATCTTTTAGGATGTTAATTTAAGGCCTTCTAAAATCATTTTAAATATTTCTTTTTAATATGGTACCATAAGAAGTTTGTCTTTTTTTAAAAAGAGGTGGTAGATTTAATGGGGTGTAAATGTTTTATTAGTACAGCCCACAGTGTTTTTACAGTGTCTTTTAGTTTTAAACATACAGACGTGCTCATATTTGTTAGTACCCCTCCACAAAAAACGAAGAATGCACAATTTTCTCTGAAATAACTTGAAACTGACAAAAGTAATTGGCATCCACCATTGTTTATTCCATATTTAATAGAAATCAGACTTTGCTTTTGATTTTTTATTCAACATAATATTGTAAATAAGAAAACAAATGAAAATGGCATGGACAAAAATGATAGGACCGCTAACCTAATATTTTGTTGCACAACCTTTAGAGGCAATCACTGCAATCAAACGTTTTCTGTAGCTCTCAATGAGACTTCTGCACCTGTTAACAGGTAGTTTGGCCCACTCTTCCTGAGCAAACTGCTCCAGCTGTCTCAGGTTTGATGGGTGCCTTCTCCAGACTGCAAGTTTCAGCTCTTTCCATAGATGTTCGATAGGATTCAGATCAGGACTCATAATGTTTTGTTCTTATCCATTCTTGGGTGCTTTTAGCTGTGTGTTTTGGGTCATTATCCTGTTGGAGGACCCATGACCTGCGACTGAGACAGAGATTTCTGACACTGGGCAGTACGTTTCGCTCCAGAATGCCTTGATAGTCTTGAGATTTCATTGTGCCCTGCACAGATTCAAGGCACCCTGTGCCAGGTGCAGCAAAGCAGCCCCAAAACATAACCGAGCCTCCTCCATGTTTCACTGTAGGTATGGTGTTCTTTTCTTTGAAAGCTTCATTTTTTCGTCTGTGAACATAGAGCTGATGTGACTTGCCAAAAAGCTCCAGTTTTGACTTATCTGTCCAAAGGACATTATCCCAGAATGATTGTGGCTTGTCAATATGCATTTTAGCAAATTCCAGTCTGGTTTTTTTATGTTTTTCTGTCAAAAGTGGAGTCCTCCTGGATCTTCTTCCATGGAGCCCACTTTCAGTTAAAAAAGCGACGGATGGTGCGATCAGAAACTGACGTACCTTCACCTTGGAGTTCAGCTTGTATCTCTTTGGCAGTTATCCTTGGTTCTTTTTCTACCATTCGCACTATCCTTCTGTTCAATCTGGGGTCGATTTTCCTCTTGCGGCCGCGCCCAGGGAGGTTGGCTACAGTTCCATGGACCTTAAACTTCTTAATAATATTTGCAACTGTTGTCACAGGAACATCAAGCTGCTTGGAGATGGTCTTGTAGCCTTTACCTTTACCATGCTTGTCTATTATTTTCTTTCTGATCTCCTCAGACAACTCTCTCCTTTGCTTTCTCTGGGGTCCATGTTCAGTGTGGTGCACACAATGATACCAAACAGCACAGTGACTACTTTTCTCCATTTAAATAGGCTGAATGACTGATTACAAGATTGGAGACATGTGTGATACTAATTAAAGAAACTAATTAGTTTGAAATATCACTATAATCCAATTATTTATTATCTTTTCTAAGGGGTACCAACAAATGTGTCCAGGCCATTTTAGAATATCTTTGTAGAATAAGCAATAATTCATCTCTTTTCACAGCTTCTTTGCTTTATTCTATGACATAGCAAAGGCATGCAAGTATACATGATAAAATAGCTTTTAATTTCATCACTTTTCAGGAGGAATGAAGCATTATTTCAATGAGCTGTAAGGGTACCAACAAATTTGAGCACATCTGTATATGATTTCAGTTTTTGAAGTTATGGAAGATAATAATTAGTACATTTCTGTATTTTAAACAAAAAAAAAGAAAATATTGGTGCAT
The DNA here is from genome assembly GCA_036884735.1 of Huso huso. Taxonomy (NCBI): domain Eukaryota; kingdom Metazoa; phylum Chordata; class Actinopteri; order Acipenseriformes; family Acipenseridae; genus Huso; species Huso huso. The sequence continues at coordinate 15,041,314 of CM072691.1, read as the reverse complement.
ATGTTAAAGTTTCAAATGATGTCTACAGGTACTCCAAGTGCCAAACAACAGAAGAATGCTGACAGTCCAAATGCCATTTTTCAAATTTCAAGTACATCCTCTTCAAGTGATGTGAGTCCCACATCTTCATCATCTGATGCCAGTCCCAAGAAATACATGAAGATGAAATCATCCCCAAAAAAGAAGAAAAAGGAGCACCACTTTGGTAAAATGTCATCAATGAGAGGTAGATATAGGTCTAAACAGAACACTGAATAAGTACACTGGTTTGTTTTTGGAAAGTGCTGTTCAAATTAAATAATGTACACATAAACAGATGAGTAAGGGGTGAAAGACTTAACATTTTTGTGATTTTAAGTTATATTTTGAAAAATGTTCATAATAAACTACAAAACAAGTTTTTTGAAAATTAATCATTATTCGGTTTAAGTATTTTGGTAAGCACTTAGAAAACAAGTTCTCTAATTTATCATGTTTGAAATCTACATTAAATTGCTGTGTTTAAATAATTTATCTAAGATTTTGTGTTTTTTTTTCATTTTCAGTTTGCACAATTCAAAAAGTACTTATTATTTATACATGTTGAGGAGAAATGAATGTACTCATATAAACTGGCTTGCACAGTCCTGGTCATGGAGGGCTGCAATCCATCAGATGTTCTTTGTCTCTGTAAATCAATAACATCTTCACAACTGGCAGGAGTATCTGTATTGTATTGTCCATATAACTAAAATGTATTTTATTTTCTGTACATTTAGCAACAAGCCCAAGAGATGACCTAAAAAGATACCAGATGGTACTTCACACTTTCAAACCTGATGGCATGCATGCAGAAGACTTTCAAAAGAGTAAAAGCTGACCGAAACACTGGCATTAACGGCACTGTTAGCTGAAATAATGATAGCTGCACCACATTTTTTGTCAGAGATTGGCAGTTTCAAACCACTGCAAGAACAACATTATGATTACGCACAACGATGTGCAAGATACAGGGCAGCAGTGTGGAATAGTGGTTATTATTATTATTTGTTTATTTAGCAGACGCCTTTATCCAAGGCGACTTACAGAGACTAGGGTGTGTGAACTATGCTCTAGGGCTCTGGACTCTTGACCGGAGGGTCGTGGGTTCAATCCCAGGAGGGGGGACACTGCTGCTGTACCCTTGAGCAAGGTACTTTACCTAGATTGCTCCAGTAAAAACCCAACTGTATAAATGGGTAAGTGTATGTAAAAATAATGTGATATCTTGTAACAATTGTAAGTCGCCCTGGATAAGGGCGTCTGCTAAGAAATAAATAATAATAATAATAAAGATGTATGACCACAGAAGTAAAGCAAAAGATAATGAAATGCAAGCTACTAAAAAGCTTCTGCCAATTACTGACAAACTGAAAAGGTGAAAGGTGTGTGAAGTCAGGGATGGAAATAAGACTCCTAATGCATAGCAGTCTGGTTCATTTCAGGTTTTACTAACCGCAGGCCCTTGTATAAACTGTACTGAAGAAGCAAAAAACATGAGAGCCTGCAGCTCATAAAACCCAAAATGGCTACAACTGCTATGCAATGAGAGTCTTATTTCCATCCCTGGAAGTTAACATTTGCGTGTACATTTTTTTTTTCATGGTTTGGTAAAATCAGCAGGTAACTACATTTTGATAATTGATAGGCTCTACATACTCTATAATTTAGATTTAGAACTACATCAACCTTGTAATTATTGCAGTGTTATTTTTTTCTTTTTCCTTTTGCGAAGTCACATCTTTAAAACCTGTAAATTGTAAGTTGCATATTAACCCTTCATGGCTGTGGCTCTGTAGGGGTAGGAGTATTTCTGGCCTGTAGTAATTAGTGTTGTAAATCGAACCCTGACGTTGACATCGATTATCATGCAAATTCTAACGACGATTATCGATCATTATCGAGTTAAAATGCTTTTAAAAAACAGTTTAAAGGAACAATAAGTCCTCTTTTCATAGAGCATGGTATAAAAAACTCATTCAAACAAATCCCGATGTTTTTGAGACCAGTTCATATTTCTGTAGTAACAGCCAGGGTATTAAAAAGTAAACAAATAACATGTACAAGAACAACTTATGATTTTATAATTAAATACATCATATCCGATCGATTTCAATGAAGCGCTCCGGCTACATGCACTGCATCCATATCAGCTAACACATTATTGGGGACCCTTACCTCAGCTGTGTTACGCTTTCTTATAGTTTTTTGCAATAAAACAAACAAACAAACAAACAACAAAAAACTCAGTTATTGCGCCATGCCAGTTGCTCTTTTAAGTTTCATACATTTTTCCCATACATTTTTTTGTTTTGTTTTAGTTGGGAATTAAAATAATGAGACCCTCTGTTCGGTGGTGTTTCCACAGCTGGCAGCAATACACCTTTTTGGCATTTTCAAACTCTGCGTGCCATACACTTAGGGTGCGTTCACTGAGATCATTCTGCGCAGATTCTGTGCAGAATCATTCTTAGAAGCTCAAATGTTGTATAGATTGTGTACTTACATATACTGATTATCGGATTATCACATTAAGTACATTGTAACAATGCATAATTACACTATATTGATGTGTAATTGCAGATGTAGTTACTGTGTAACTACTATGTAAATACAGTGTAATTAGGGACACTTAGGCTACATACACACACAGACTGCAGTTGGCTCGACAACCGTATTTCCAAACGACACTCGCTGCGGTTGTTTGTTGTACACACACCCCTTTCATTACTGAAGTGAGTGACTCCCTGTTTAAACAAACCGCTGAAATCGGGCCATCATTACGTGCCGATCGGGAGGTTTTGTGTGCCAACATGGAAGCTGTGTTTTTGTTTATGCTTTTGGAAGAAATTACTGTGCGTAATCGATCGAGAGCTTGTCAGGCACAGCTATGCTCTTTCCTGTAAAACCAGCTTAAGATGCAAGGACTTTGATTGAAACATTTGGGCGATTTGATTTTCTGCACTGTTAAAGTCTTTGTCACAATGGTGACTCGATCTGCAGTACCACTGTGGTGTTTGGGGACTGTAGATTTTTTTTTAAACAAAATATTTACAGGCGATATATATATATATATAAAGAAAAAAGAAAAAAGAAAAGGCTGGTGGGAACAAAATCAATTTCAGTGCTTTCCAAATGACTGGATACAAAAAAAAACAAAAAAAACATGTTTAAGGTGATCAATAGTCTTTAAACAAAATTCCAGAAAACAATGATGATGATTTGTTTTTTGTTGAGACATTTCCTGGAGTACACAACAGCCAAACACTCATATATATATGTGTATTCCATACAAAATTTGGCTCATGAAAATGATTAATCTAGACATGTGGTTGCAGCAATCCACTGAGCACCACCTGCGGTTGTGTTTGCAGTTAACTGAACTGTGTTGTATACAAACCAATATTAAACTCCATACTTTCTCTGAAAATGATTAAAGGTTGAACTCCCAACTGAACATTTACAAACCTCAACTAAGAGCATTTAGCCTATATTGTAAAGTGTTACCCAAACTGGCAACACTCCTAAAGCCAGCACCTTCGATTCAATTCTAAAGCTAATTTCACAAAGTTAGGGAAAAAGATAAACTCACGGAAAGTACAATGAAAATGTAATTGACTGGTTCCCATGGAAACTTATTTAGCACAAAAAAAGAGCAGAACACACAAACGCTAGAGCTGAGAGAGAGAAAGAGAATGCTATGAGGGGAGAATTGTTACTGTGCCTTGGATTTCTAAGAATTAAATGATATTGACTATAAAGTAAACAAACATTTGATTATTCCATTCATTGAGATTTGTATATCCCTGGATACTTAATAGATCAGTATTCGATATTAACTTTCATCTCGCTTTAGGATGACACACCAAACGTGTGACTTTGCCAACCATGTGTTACAGTAGTCGCCTTGAGCCACAGTCACTTACAGAACCTGCAATATCTGTCCGACTACCTGTAACCAATCTAGCAGAATGTGTGGCACAATTCCTGTTTGACTTTCCAAAGCACACGATCTGCACTCTTACCAATGTCTTCACATAAGCGTGCTGCTGCCCAGTATGTGCAACATTACACTGCAGACTGTGTCACCCCTCTTTGCTGGGATATGTTCAGTGGGCTCTGTTCAGAAACACGCTTCTCGGTTTATTTTGTTCTCTCTTGCAGCATGTCAGCTTTCATTACTCGCTGGTTTGCGCAGGCTAGCATGTAAGGATGTATTGTTGCTTTCCAGACGGCTGGAGCAACACAACCCATTGGAGCGAGGCCTGCGATGAAGACGTAATCCTTAACAGTGTTTCTGTGAGAACAGATAAACAGTGGCACCTCTAATGGGGTGTTCACTGTTCTCAGCCCTCTCAGATGAAACCACAGATAGTTAAGGTACTGACTTCTGAATCAACCCATGTTACAATATGTTTTAACAATGCTTCGGATGAGCTGTGTACTGGGTATTCGACAAGAATACCCATAGCATGTCCCTGAGCGTCTCACCTGGTAAAAGCACAGCCATGTGGTGTGCAAGGTGAGTCATACAGTGCTGGTTTGCATCCTGGCTGTGTGGAGACACCGGTCTTCACTAGGGATTCCGAAGGGAATGTCACATTGACTATGGTGCTCCCATGGGTTAGGGATGCAAAACCATTAGGGGCTGCTTCTCCTCATTGTGCAACAGCGAACCCTGCTGGCAAGTCGCCCAGCGAGCTCAGAGCAAACACCTGCAGGGCTGGCTTTTGTCCTCCAGAAGCCGGTAGGTCACTGACATCTGCTCTCGAGTTCCTGGGTGTAAAAGAGAAAGCGGGCTTGGTCATGGGATCGGAGGACACCCACTGAACCTTCGAATCTCCTCAGCTGTCTGGGGAATTGCTGCAGTGAGGAGACAAATAATTGGGCATTCCAAATTACGGAGAAAAATCGGGGATAAAATAATTGGGCACAGTAAATTCAACCAGATTTTTGCAAAGCAAATCTATATAATAAATACAATATTCTGTGTTTGGAGAGACTGTGTTTCTGTCTGTCTTGGTCATGCTGGCAATCCTTAAACACTGCCCCTGTTCCTCCGCAGCCCTGACTCATTTTCTTCTTGCCTAATTTAATCACTGTTTCCTTGTTTAAAAAAAAAAAAAACCACAAAAAAAACAGATCCAATTAAAGGTTTCTTTTTGAAATGGAAATTTTCCCAGAGTCCCAGAGGAAGACAGTCTTGTGTTCATGCTGTTTAATACCTGCTGATTGGCCTGCATTTGGAAGTGGAATCAAATGGAATGTATTTGTTACGTTTGAGTGGCAGAACCAAACAAATACTCTGTAGAGATGCATCCCTCTCTCTCTCTCTCTCTCTCTCTCTCTCTCTCTCTCTCTCTCTCTCTCTCTCTCTCTCTCTTGACTCACAGACATTACCTGCGTGTTTTCCCTAAAACACTGCAACACGTGTGTGCTGCTGCATCCTAAACCATGTTAAATACAATGTATTGGTGTCTGTTTACAATCCAGTAGCAGTTAGAAGGTCTTAAAGCCACATAAGCACGTTCGTGCTCTACAGGCTGCAGCAGGGAGGTTTCAAATTGCATTTTTTATTTATTTTATGTTTTTTAAAATGTTTTACCATTTTTTAAATGTTTTAACCACAAGTCTTATTTTGGAATGGTAAAAACAACAAAGATGATCAGAGCAAATAAATATATACAAGGGTAATATAAGGGGGGTTATAAAGAGGGTTACATAACATTCACTTAACATTTCATATGTATGGTGACTTTTCTTATTTAAACCATGCTTTCCTCTGCCCTGCAATTGCCACACACATTACCATTCACATCTGCCAGCCACTGGGTCTGTATATCCTGCAAACACATTCATTAGCATCCCAGGGTCAGACAGCTGCAGCTCATGCAAGTGAAGTCAGACTATGCTACCCTGGGAGTCTGCAAAGTTTGCAGGATAATGTATTTACTGAGCACCTGCAACTGTTACACTTGCTAAGAACTGCCAGTCATTAACACACAGCCTAAACCCTACAAACATTGGAGTACAAGATAACAAAAATAAAAAAGATGCATTCCTGGTGTGGACGAGTGCTCTCTTAGCACTCGACTGATTTACAGGGGTAGAAGGGCTAAGCGGTGAAGATCACTGTCTCAAACGGGTGCAAGCGCATTTTCACAAATCAGGGATTTTACTAAATGTACCAAACCCTGAAAAGTTCACAAAAAGGTCATTTTCATCCGACTGTTTTTATCTAACGATGATTGTTGAGAGAACAGCAAGCCCCTTGAAAGTTGAGTATAGTGCAGGCCTACACCTTGGATTGTTCTTCCTGTTAACTCAGCTCCGATGTTCCCACGTCTCGATCCCCACGCTCCGTGCATGAGATAAGCATTTCCACAGGGATGCTTCTCGTGGAGCAGAGCGCACAGAAAACCCAATTGCCCATTCCATCAAGTTTTGAAATGCACAAAAAAGGTCAACATATTTATTTTGAGACAACACCTGACCTTTCTCTGAGCCTGTCCCATAGGGAATGAATGCAGGATCTGATCACCTTAATGTTAAGGAAAGCACAGCCTACTGTATTGATTGCAGTGATGTCTATGAATGTTCTTTCAAGGAAAATGCATGAGAGCTGGAGCTTATATATTAAATGCACGAGAGCTGGAACGTGTATATTAAAGTCATCGTCGTCTTCCTTTTAGGGAGGCTGCATAAAGAATCTAGTGCAGCACAATATGGAACCCATTCTGTGGACATTTAGATTTCTCTTGAGGTACCACTGTATAATCTTGCAGGATTTCAATCTGCTTACATTATTTTTTTTTTTTTTATGCAACATGCCCCGAAAACTATGTTTCCTGACAGCTGCAGTTACATTTTACCAGAGGAGTCGGAAACAACATCTTTTAAATCATTCAGAATGTTTTAATTCACTTTAACTTTAATAGGAAAAAGCAAACATAGACGTAGCAAATCCCTAACCTAAAAGTTTTAAAAATTAAACTGTTAAGATTCTGAATTTTTAAATAAAATCCTTAAGGAGTAACGCAGCTTCTGAATCTGAAACACTAATGGGAGGTTTTTGGGTCACCATCCACCCAACACCACCCAACATACTTATGGGATAGGTTATTCACTGACTCTTTAATCCCTGGTTCCCTGAAAGAGAAAACAGACCACACACAACATACTTATGGGATATGCCTGCCTATTGGTTTCAGGTATTCACTGATGCTCTTTATATCAGAGCTGCCGCCCGGTCTGTTCCTGGTGACCCAGCACACAGGAAATGGGTCTCGCCAATCGCGATTTTTAATTAAACAGTCAACTCAAACACCTAACTCCCATGATCCTTAAACATCGAACCCGTAAGGGTGACTGCTGTAAAAAATGAACTTAAACCTACTCAGGCTGCTCGGAAACAGGTGGTCGTCTTCTCTTTCAGGGAACCAGGGTTACGGTTTTAATTTACAAATCTAATGTTAAACAAATTTCAATTCAAAAGATGACCACCAACATACTTATGGGTTTTTAAAGTATACCAGAGCAGTCGCGAGGGACAAGGAATGGCAGCAGATGAGGGACGCATCATGACCGAGGGTTAGCGGTGCGAGCTTGCAACCTCAAGGACCCTCGTGCCTAATGAAGGCAAGGAGGGATCTACCACATTAAGGCGGTAGGACCTGGAGAAAGTACGCGGCATAGCCCAGCTAGCCGCAGTACAGATATCAAACAGTGAGGTACTGAAGCACCGGGGTGCAGCTAATGCAGCGGTGCCTACCCTGACCGCATGTAGTCACACACCTGGTCAGCACGCAGCATGCACCAGGGAGACACACAGGCTAAAGCCGCAGCAGGCAACTGACAAACAATAGGGGGAGAACACACTTTTTTTTTTTTGAAGGCCTGACACACCGGTGAGGTCTACTCTACAGCAGGGCAGGTTAGAACACAGCCCCAGTGGAGGAAAACACAGCTGACTGGTTGATGTTGTTTTTTTTTTTTTAAACTGCACTGCAGCTAATTCATAGCACAACACGGGCAAAGCAGTGTTGCGTGACAGTGTCGACACACAGGTGGACACGCAGCAACAACAGTGCACAATAATATATATACTTATATTTCGTCCAACTGCGTGCACGGCAGCCGGCGGAATTGCTCAACAGCGGGGATAAAGCAATGCCTAGCTCAAGTGGAGGAACTGCGTTCTCCCCAAGTGTAGGCTAGAAAAGACTACACACGCACTCCTTTAAATCAATACTGCACAGGCAGTCGCTCACATATGACAGACGGTAAGAAAAGGCAGCTTGCAACGCAAGCAAGCGGGCTGCTGAGGAAAGGAGAAAAAAGAGACTTTGAAATGGAGCTGCTGATTCCACGAAAGCAGCAAGCCAGCTTTCAGCACAAATGCAGGGGAACTGCAGTCGACTCGGAAAAGCTCTTTCAAAACACACTCAGTTAAACACAGAAGTCTTACCTTACCGTAGGCGAGAAGCAAATGAGATCTTGGCTTCTGTGAGTTCACTGTTTAATCCCTCGGTGGGCGGGACCGAGGGCGTCACTACAGGAAGGGGCCTATCAGCAGCTCTGATATAAAGAGCTCAGTGAATACCTACCTAAGGCAGACATATCCCATAAGTATGTTGGTGGTGGTCGTCTTCGAATTGAAAGGGAACTGAGAATTACACAACACAAGAAGCCTTTCTTAAATCCATGAGCACAGGTACAAAAGCATTCCTTTGCTTTTGCTTACCAGAGTTGTTTAATGCTTCTTTTGTTTGATCTTTTTATTTCATATTTTACATTTAAAAGTCTAAAGCTTTGTAAACACAGTTAACAGCCACTGAGTCAGAGAACATGTTGTTTCAATAATAAGAAAATAGATCTAGACTGAATGACTAATCTGATCTTTTAATATATACATGCTGTGTATTGTTTTTTTTTTCAAAGTGTATTTTTCAATTATAAACAACATCCACACAGTGAATTTGCTGCAATATAATTGTATTGTTACCAGTAGCTATTCTTACTGTAAAGATGCACAGCAGATGAATTGGTTCCTAACTGGCAAGCAGGGCTAGAACACCACTTTCTATCTGCCTTACACTCCGGTTTTCAAATAGACTTTTTTTTACTGATTGCAGCATATATAGATTAATTAACTCAACCCTCTACTCACTATCAAAGATGCAGGTTGATTACAGTTTTAACATGATGTCACAAAGACGGCCGGAGTGGGTGGCGTCAGACCAGAAGCAGGAAATAAACAGACAGAGATGTGTGGTTTGGTGAAGCTGAGCGAATGCTTTCGCTCAGCATTTAATAAACAGAACAGAAAATAAAAGGTTTGAAACACACAAAACACAGGACACGGCACTTGCGCCAAAATAAAAAGACAAACAAAACGAACTAAACAGTGCACAGACAGACGAACAAAACACGGTGAGCAGATTTAACTATTTACGCTTTCTTTTCACAATTACCTCCGTCTCCAATCCCGTTCTCCACTCACCGAACACCCAACCCTGAGTGAAAGAACGTGCATCTATATATACTGTTGTGCTGGGATTCAATTACTAATTAATTATTCACTTGAATCCCAGCACGTGAATTCTGTGCAACCCCGATGCTTACATATTACATTTAACCAGCACGTGAAGTGATTTGTGCTCTCCTCGTGCCTAAATACAAATCTACACTTTTTAAATCACACGTGAAACACAGACCCGTTTATATCCCGTGTACCAATCTATACACCAACATTAACACACGCACGCACCATACAACACATAAATATGCACACAGGGGCGGGGCACATTGCCACATATACCCCCCTGTGCAAAGCACACATGGCCTCAATGGCCACCTCCCCAAAAAAATCCAGCAGTCCAGAACAAAGTCTCGGGCTGGGAAGGGAGGCTTCAGTGGGCCCATGGCTGGCCATGCTGTCAGCACCCCTGCCCGGTAGTGGCACGGCTGACAGCCTGCTGGTCCATGCCTGCAGCGAAATTGCTGCGGGGGATGCTGGTCTCCTGACCTCTCCCCTTTCTTCGTAGCGGTAGCTCCCCTTGGTGGGGCTCCGACCACAGTACTTCCGGCAGCAAAGAAGCTGCAGTGGGAGCAGGTCTCCGGACCTCCCCACAATCTCCGGCAGCGAAACTGCTGCAGTGGGAGCAGGTCTCCGGACCTCCCCACGATCTCCGGCAGCGAAACTGCTGCAGTGGGAGCAGGTCTCCTGACCTCCCCACGATCTCCGGCAGCGAAACTGCTGCTGGGGTTGGTGGTCTCAGACCTCCTCCCCTTCTTCGTGGCCGACAGCTCCCCTTTCTGGGGCTCCGGCCACCGTACTCCCTGTGGTGGAAGTGCAGGGAAGCAGAGACAGCTCCTGCTGTTCTGCTTCTGGCGGTGGTGGAGGCAGAGGCAGCTCCTGCTCCTCTGCTCTGGCGGTGGTGGAGGCAGAGGCAGCTCCTGCTCCTCTGCTCCTAGTGGAGGAAGCGGTGGAGGTGGCGGAGGCAGAGGCAGCTCCTGCTGCTCTGCTCCCTTGCGGTGGAGGCAGAGGCCATGGGGCTGATGCTGGCCACTCAGAGGGAGGCTGTGGCGGTGCTGGCTCCCTCTGCTGTGGCTGGGCTGGTGTGCGCCGTGCTCCCTTCAGCAGCATAAATAGAGGCTGCTGGGGACACCAACATCCTGCCCTTCTCCCCCAGAAAAATTCAGGGGTTGAGCCTGTACTTCCTCCCTTCTGGCTCTTGGGGACGGCAGCGATGGCTCCTCCCCTTTAGCTCTCAGGTTGGCAGCAGCAGGTGCACCAACAGGCATGCTTCCTCTGCTGGTGTAGATGGGAACAGCAGGCACTGTTCTTCTGCTGGTGGAGGTGGAACCAGCAGGTATTCTCCCTCTGCTGGCAGCTTGGGTCCTAGGGCTGTGGAAGCCCGACTTCCCTCTCTTGGGCTGTGGACGACCGACTCCTCCCTTTTTGGGCTGTGGGCGCACCGACTCCTCCCTTTTGGGCTGTGGACGCACCGACTCCCCCCCCTCTTGGGCTGTGGACGTTCGGGCTCCCCACTCAGGCGTAGGACGTTCGGGCTCCTCCCACTCAGGCGTGGGACGTTCGGGCTCCTCCCACTCAGGCGTGGGACGTTCGGGCTCCTCCAGCTTGGGCTGTGGGCCTTTCGGGCTCCTCCCGCTTGGGCTGTGGACGCTCAGGCTCCTCCCGCTTGGGCTGTGGGCGCTCAGGCTCCTCCCGCTTGGGCTGTGGACGCTCAGGCCCTCCCGCTTGGGCTGTGGACGCTCTGGCTCCTCCCGCTCGGGCTGTGGATGCTCTGGCTCCTCCCGCTTGGGCTGTGGAGGCAAAACCAGCAGGCATTCTTCCTCTGCTGGTGGAGACGGGGACAGCAGGCATTCTTCCTCTGCTGGTGGACCTGCTACCTGGGCTGTTGTAGTTATGACCACCTCCAGGTAGCTGAGGACCAACTCCACACCTTCCTCCCAGGTGCTTAGGGTCTGTTCCCCGCATATGCCTCCCATCGCTCTCTGTCCATAAACCGCAGGAACCGGACGGCTACTGGGATAGACTGGGCCTCAGCCCAGCATTCTCCAGAATCCAGTCCCGCAGTTTGATGGCGTCTTCTGCCATTTTTTTTTTTTTTTTTTTTTTTGTTTTTTTTTGGTTTTTTTTTTTTTTTTTTTTTTTAATCCAAATATCACGGTTCCTGCTCTGGCCTGAGTCCTGGGGCGCTGTAGATCCCACGCAGGGACACCACGTGTCACAAAAGACGGCCGGAGTGGGTGGCGTCAGACCAGAAGCAGGAAATAAACAGACAGAGATGTGTGGTTTGGTGAAGCTGAGCGAATGCTTTCGCTCAGCATTTAATAAACAGAACAGAAAATAAAAGGTTTGAAACACACAAAACACAGGACACGGCACTTGCGCCAAAATAAAAAGACAAACAAAACGAACTAAACAGTGCACAGACAGACGAACAAAACACGGTGAGCAGATTTAACTATTTACGCTTTCTTTTCACAGTACCTCCATCTCCAATCCGTTCTCCACTCACCGAACACCCAACCCTGAGTGAAAGAACGTGCATCTATATATACTGTTGTGCTGGGATTCAATTACTAATTAATTATTCACTTGAATCCCAGCACGTGAATTAATTCTGTGCAACCCCGTGCTTACATATTACATTTAACCAGCACGTGAAGTGATTTGTGCTCTCCTCGTGCCTAAATACAAATCTACACTTTTTAAATCACACGTGAAACACAGACCCGTTTATATCCCGTGTACCAATCTATACACCAACATTAACACACGCACGCACCATACAACACATAAATATGCACACAGGGGCGGGGCACATTGCCACACATGAATAACAATTACTGAAAATGTACTGATTGATTGTTTGAAGTTACAGTTGATTCAACTAGAATAAACAAAGAAATCTGGGCTTTACAAACTAGAGAATAAACACCTTAGAAGAAAATAACTTTGTTTACAATTAAAACAAACATATATTTCAAATTGAATTAGGATTTGTTTCAGAAAAACGCTTTCATTCTCAGACAACACAGCTGCCATTCCTGAGGAAAGACGTTATTGTTGATTAGAGTCAGAGTGCCAGAACCATGCACAAGAATATGAATATGGGGTGCCAAGTGTAAAACAAAGAGTTAACATTTTTCCCAGATTTAGCCTAAATCTTGTATTTGTTCACAGATTAAAAAAAAAAAAGATTAATAAATTTTTCAAGATTTATAAATCTTGTGAAAAACATTTAAATACATGTTTAAATGTGTACTTTAAGATATCATTTATAAATCTGAAAATATTTAGCAAAGTTTCAACATTTAAAAGCTCCAGTTTTTAAATCTGTTTTACACTTGGCGAGCACATTTAGCTAAATGTCGGTTTTTAAATCTGTTTTACACTCGGTGAGCAGATTTAGCAAAATGTATAATGTTTGCTAAATCCGGAGTTGTCATGCAAATGAATTATTCCCATTGAGTTAGGTAAGCCTTGTTTGCATGGAGGAGGTAGTGCTGCAAGCGCAACTCGTAATTTACATCATCCTCCTGTAGCCGCACTGTGCTCCATTCACCCTCAACACCCTACCATGTTACCATACACAAGAGGGTGTGCTCCATTCACCCTCAACACCCTACCATGTGACCATAAACAAGAGGGTGTGCTCCATTCACCCTCAACACCCTACCATGTGATCATAAACAAGAGTATGTGCTCCATTCACCCTCAACACCCTACCACGTGATCATACACAAGAGTGTGTGCTCCATTCACCCTCAACACCCTACCACATGACCATAAACAAGAGTGTTGCTCCATTCACCCTCAACACCCCTACCACGTGATCATAAACAAGAGTGTGTGCTCCATTCACCCTCAACACCCCTACCACGTGATCATAAACAAGAGTGTGTGCTCCATTCACCCTCAACACCCTACCACGCGACCATACACAAGAGTGTGTGCTCGATTCACCCTCAACACCCTACCACGTGACCATACACAAGAGTGTGTGTTCCATTCACCCTCAACACCCCTACCACGTGACCATACACAAGAGTGTGTGCTATATTCACCCTCAACACCCCTACCACGTGATCATAAACAAGAGTGTGTGCTCCATTCACCCTCAACACCCTACCACGTGATCATAAACAAGAGTGTGTGCTCCATTCACCCTCAACACCGTACCACGTGACCATAAACAAGAGTGTGTGCTCCATTCAACCTCAACACCCCTACCACGTGACCATAAACAAGAGTGTGTGCTCCATTCACCCTCAACACCCCTACCACATGACCATACACAAGAGTGTGTGCTCCATTCACCCTCAACACCCCTACCACCTGACCATACACAAGAGTGTGTGCTCCATTCACCCTCAACACCCCTACCATGTGACCATAAACAAGAGTGTGTGCTCCATTCACCCTCAACACCCTACCACGTGATCATAAACAAGAGTGTGTGCTCCATTCACCCTCAACACCCTACCACGTGATCATAAACAAGAGTGTGTGCTCCATTCACCCTCAACACCCTACCACGTGATCATAAACAAGAGTGTGGGCTCCATTCACCCTCAAAACCCTACCACGTGATCATAAACAAGAGTGTGTGCTCCATTCACCCTCAACACCCCTACCACGTGATCATAAACAAGAGTGTGTGCTCCATTCACCCTCAACACCCTACCACGTGACCATAAACAAGTGTGTGCTCCATTCACCCTCAACACCCCTACCACGTGACCATAAACAAGAGTGTGTGCTCCATTCACCCTCAAGACCCCTACCACGTGACCATAAACAAAGTGTGTGCTCCATTCACCCTCAACACCCTACCATGTGATCATAAACAATAGTGTGCTCCATTCACCCTCAAACCCTACCACGTGATCATAAACAAGAGTGTGTGCTCAATTCACCCTCAACACCCTACCACGTGATCATAAACAAGAGTGTGTGCTCCATTCACCCTCAACACCCTACCACGTGATCATAAACAAGAGTGTGCTCCATTCACCCTCAACACCCTACCACGTGATCATAAACAAGAGTGTGTGCTCCATTCACCCTCAACACCCTACCACGTGACCATAAACAAGAGTGTTGCTCCATTCACCCTCAACACCCTACCACGTGACCATAAACAAGAGTGTGTGCTCCATTCACCCTCAAGACCCCTACCACGTGACCATAAACAAGAGTGTGTGCTCCATTCACCCTCAACACCCTACCATGTGATCATAAACAAGAGTGTGTGCTCCATTCACCCTCAACACCCTACCACGTGATCATAAACAAGAGTGTGTGCTCAATTCACCCTCAACACCCCTACCACGTGATCATAAACAAGAGTGTGTGCTCCATTCACCCTCAACACCCTACCACGTGACCATAAACAAGAGTGTTGCTCCATTCACCCTCAACACCCCTACCACGTGATCATAAACAAGAGTGTGTGCTCCATTCACCCTCAACACCCCTACCACGTGATCATAAACAAGAGTGTGTGCTCCATTCACCCTCAACACCCTACGACGTGACCATAAACAAGAGTGTGTGCTCCATTCACCCTCAACACCCTACCACGTGACCATACACAAGTGTGTGCTCCATTCACCCTCAACACCCCTACCACGTGACCATACACAAGAGTGTGTGCTATATTCACTCTCAACACCCCTACCACGTGATCATAAACAAGAGTGTGTGCTCCATTCACCCTCAACACCCTACCACGTGATCATACACAAGAGTGTGTGCTCCATTCACCCTCAACACCCCTACCACGTGACCATAAACAAGAGTGTGTGCTCCATTCAACCTCAACACCCTACCACGTGACCATAAACAAGAGTGTGTGCTCCATTCACCCTCAACACCCCTACCACGTGACCATAAACAAGAGTGTGTGCTCCATTCACCCTCAACACCCTACCATGTGATCATAAACAGGTGTGCTCCATTCAACCTCAACACCCTACCACGTGATCATAAACAAGAGTGTGTGCTCCATTCACCCTCAACACCCTACCACGTGATCATAAACAAGAGTGTGTGCTCCATTCACCCTCAACACCCCTACCACGTGATCATAAACAAGAGTGTGTGCTCCATTCACCCTCAACACCCTACCACGTGATCATAAACAAGAGTGTGTGCTCCATTCACCCTCAACACCCTACCACGTGACCATAAACAAGAGTGTGTGCTCCATTCACCCTCAACACCCCTACCATGTGACCATAAAAAGAGTGTGTGCTCCATTCACCCTCAACACCCTACCACGTGATCATAAACAAGAGTGTGTGCTCCATTCACCCTCAACACCCTACCACGTGATCATAAACAAGAGTGTGTGCTCCATTCACCCTCAACACCCTACCACGTGATCATAAACAAGAGTGTGTGCTCCATTCACCCTCAAAACCCTACCACGTGATCATAAACAAGAGTGTGCTCCATTCACCCTCAACACCCTACCACGTGATCATAAACAAGAGTGTGTGCTCCATTCACCCTCAACACCCTACCACGTGACCATGAACAAGTGTGTGCTCCATTCACCCTCAACACCCCTACCACGTGACCATAAACAAGAGTGTGTGCTCCATTCACCCTCAACACCCTACCACGTGACCATAAACAAGAGTGTGTGCTCCATTCACCCTCAACACCCTACCATGTGATCATAAACAATAGTGTGTGCTCCATTCACCCTCAACACCCTACCACGTGATCATAAACAAGAGTGTGCTCAATTCACCCTCAACCCCCTACCACGTGATCATAAACAAGAGTGTGTGCTCCATTCACCCTCAACACCCTACCACGTGACCATAAACAAGAGTGTTGCTCCATTCACCCTCAACACCCCTACCACGTGATCATAAACAAGAGTGTGTGCTCCATTCACCCTCAACACCCCTACCACGTGATCATAAACAAGAGTGTGTGCTCCATTCACCCTCAACACCCCATAAAACAAGAGTGTTTGCGCGACCCATACACAAGTGTTGTGTGATTCCATTCACCCTCAACACCCTACCACGTGACCATACACAAGAGTGTGTGCTCCATTCACCCTCAACACCCTACCACGTGACCATACACAAGAGTGTGTGCTATATTCACTCTCAACACCCCTACCACGTGATTATAAACAAGAGTGTGTGCTCCATTCACCCTCAACACCCTACCACGTGATCATACACAAGAGTGTGTGCTCCTTCACCCTCAACACCGTACCACGTGACCATAAACAAGAGTGTGTGCTCCATTCAACCTCAACACCCCTACCACGTGACCATAAACAATAGTGTGTGCTCCATTCACCCTCAACACCCCTACCACGTGACCATAAACAAGTGTGTGCTCCATTCACCCTCAACACCCTACCACGTGACCATAAACAAGAGTGTTGCTCCATTCACCCTCAACACCCCTACCACGTGACCATAAACAAGAGTGTGTGCTCCATTCACCCTCAACACCCTACCACGTGATCATACACAAGAGTGTGTGCTCCATTCACCCTCAACACCCTACCACGTGATCATAAACAAGAGTGTGGGCTCCATTCACCCTCAAAACCCTACCACGTGATCATAAACAAGAGTGTGTGCTCCATTCACCCTCAACACCCTACCACGTGATCATAAACAAGTGTGTGCTCCATTCACCCTCAACACCCCTACCACGTGACCATGAACAAGTGTGTGCTCCATTCACCCTCAACACCCCTACCACGTGACCATAAACAAGAGTGTGTGCTCCATTCACCCTCAAGACCCCTACCACGTGACCATAAACAAGAGTGTGTGCTCCATTCACCCTCAACACCCTACCATGTGATCATAAACAATAGTGTGCTCCATTCACCCTCAACACCCTACCACGTGATCATAAACAAGAGTGTGTGCTCAATTCACCCTCAACACCCTACCACGTGATCATAAACAAGAGTGTGTGCTCCATTCACCCTCAACACCCTACCACAAGAGTGTGACCATAAACAAGAGTGTTGCTCCATTCACCCTCAACACCCTACCACGTGATCATAAACAAAGAGTGTGTGCTCCATTCACCCTCAACACCCCTACCACGTGATCATAAACAAGGTGTGCTCCATTCACCCTCAACACCCTACCACGTGACCATAAACAAGAGTGTGTGCTCCATTCACCCTCAACACCCTACCACGTGACCATACACAAGAGTGTGTGCTCCATTCACCCTCAACACCCCTACCACGTGACCATAAACAAGAGTGTGTGCTATATTCACCTCAACACCCCTACCACGTGATCATAAACAAGAGTGTGTGCTCCATTCACCCTCAACACCCCTACCACGTGATCATAACACAAGTGTGTGCTCCATTCACCCTCAACACCCCTACCACGTGATCATAAACAAGAGTGTGTGCTCCATTCAACCTCAACACCCCTACCACGTGACCATAAACAATAGTGTGTGCTCCATTCACCCTCAACACCCTACCACGTGACCATAAACAAGTGTGTGCTCCATTCACCCTCAACACCCTACCATGTGATCATAAACCTGTGAGTGTGTGCTCCATTCAACCTCAACACCCTACCACGTGATCATAAACAAGAGTGTGTGCTCCATTCACCCTCAACACACCCTACCACGTGATCATAAACAAGAGTGTGTGCTCCATTCACCCTCAACACCCTACCACGTGATCATAAACAAGACGTGGTGTGCTCCATTCACCCTCAACACCCTACCACGTGATCATAAACAAGAGTGTGTGCTCCATTCACCCTCAACACCCTACCACGTGATCATAAACGTGAAAACAAGTGTGGGCTCCATTCACCCTCAAAACCCTACCACGTGATCATAAACAGAGTGTGTGATCCATTCACCCTCAACACCCTACCACGTGATCATAAACAAGAGTGTGTGCTCCATTCACCCCTCAACACCCTACCACGTGATCACCATAAACAAGTGTGTGCTCCATTCACCCTCAACACCCTACCCGTGACCATAAACAAGAGTGTGTGCTCCATTCACCCTCAAGACCCTACCACGTGACCATAAACAAGAGTGTGTGCTCCATTCACCCTCAACACCCCTACCACGTGATCATAAACAAGAGTGTGTGCTCCATTCACCCTCAACACCCTACCACGTGATCATAAACAAGAGTGTGCTCCATTCACCCTCAACACCCTACCACGTGATCATAAACAAGAGTGTGTGCTCCATTCACCCTCAACACCCTACCACGTGACCATAAACAAGAGTGTTGCTCCATTCACCCTCAACACCCAAGAGTGTACCACGTGATCATAAACAAGAGTGTGTGCTCCATTCACCCTCAACACCCCTACCACGTGATCATAAACAAGAGTGTGTGCTCCATTCACCCTCAACACCCTACGACGCGACCATACACAAGAGTGTGTGCTCGATTCACCCTCAACACCCTACCACGTGACCATACACAAGAGTGTGCTCCATTCACCCTCAACACCCCTACCACGTGACCATACACAAAGTGTGTGCTATATTCACTCTCAACACCCCTACCACGTGATCATAAACAAGAGTGTGTGCTCCATTCACCTCAACACCCTACCACGTGATCATACACAAGAGTGCGTGCTCCATTCACCCTCAACACCATACCACGTGACCATAAACAAGAGTGTGTGCTCCATTCAACCTCAACACCCCTACCACGTGACCATAAACAAGAGTGTGTGCTCCATTCACCCTCAACACCCCTACCACGTGACCATAAACAAGTGTGTGCTCCATTCACCCTCAACACCCTACCATGTGATCATAAACAAGAGGTGTGTGCTCCATTCAACCTCAACACCCTACCACGTGATCATAAACAAGAGTGTGCTCCATTCACCCTCAACACCCTACCACGTGATCATAAACAAGAGTGTGTGCTCCATTCACACTCAACACCCTACCACGTGATCATAAACAAGAGTGTGTGCTCCATTCACCCTCAACACCCTACCACGTGATCATAAACAAGAGTGTGTGCTCCATTCACCCTCAACACCCTACCACGTGATCATACACAAGAGTATGTGCTCCATTCACCCTCAACACCCTACCACGTGATCATAAACATGAGTGTGTGCTCCATTCACCCTCAACACCCCACCACGTGACCATAAACAAGAGTGTGTGCTATATTCACCCTCAACACCCCACCACGTGATCATAAACAAGAGTGTGTGCTCCATTCACCCTCAACACCCTACCACGTGATCATAAACAAGAGTGTGTGCTCCATTCACCCTCAACACCATACCACACGACCATAAACAAGAGTGTGTGCTCCATTCACCCTCAACACCCTACCACGTGATCATACACAAGAGTGTGTGCTCCATTCACCCTCAACACCATACCACGTGATCATAAACAAGAGTGTGGGCTCCATTCACCCTCAAAACCCTACCACGTGATCATAAACAAGAGTGTGTGCTCCATTCACCCTCAACACCCTACCACGTGATCATAAACAAGAGTGTGCTCCATTCACCCTCAACACCCTACCACGTGACCATAAACAAGTGTGTGCTCCATTCACCCTCAACACCCTACCACGTGACCATACACAAGAGTGTGTGCTCCATTCACCCTCAACACCCCTACCACGTGACCATACACAAGAGTGTGTGCTATATTCACCCTCAACACCCCTACCACGTGATCATAAACAAGAGTGTGTGCTCCATTCACCCTCAACACCCTACCACGTGATCATACACAAGAGTGTGTGCTCCATTCACCCTCAACACCGTACCACGTGACCATAAACAAGAGTGTGTGCTCCATTCAACCTCAACACCCCTACCACGTGATCATAAACAAGAGTGTGTGCTCCATTCACCCTCAACACCCTACCACGTGATCATAAACAAGAGTGTGTGCTCCATTCACACTCAACACCCTACCACGTGACCATACACAAGAGTGCGTGCTCCATTTACCCTCAACACCCCTACCACGTGACCATACACAAGAGTGTGTGCTCCATTTACCCTCAACACCCTACCACGTGACCATACACAAGTGTGTGCTCCATTCACCCTCAACACCCTACCACGTGATCATAAACAAGAGTGTGTGCTCCATTCACCCTCAACACCCTACCACGTGACCATACACAAGAGGGTGTGCTCCATTCACCCTCAACACCCTACCACGTGACCATACACAAGAGTGTGCGCTCCATTCACCCTCAACACCCCTACCACGTGACCATAAACAAGTGTTTGCTCAATTCACCCTCAACACCCTACCATGTGATCATAAACAAGAGTGTGTGCTCCATTCACCCTCAACACCCTACCACGTGATCATAAACAAGAGTGTGTGCTCCATTCACCCTCAACACCCTACCACGTGATCATAAACAAGAGTGTGTGCTCCATTCACCCTCAACACCCCTACCACGTGATCATACACAAGAGTGTGTGCTCCATTCACCCTCAACACCCCTACCACGTGATCATAAACAAGAGTGTGTGCTCCATTCACCCTCAACACCCTACCACGTGATCATAAACAAGAGTGTGTGCTCCATTCACCTCAACCCCTACCACGTGACATATACAAGAACATTCACCCTCAACACCCTACCACGTGATCATACACAAGAGTGTGTGCTCCATTCACCCTCAACACCCCTACCACGTGATCATAAACAAGAGTGTGTGCTCCATTCACCCTCAACACCCCACCACGTGACCATAAACAAGAGTGTGTGCTATATTCACCCTCAACACCCCACCACGTGATCATAAACAAGAGTGTGTGCTCCATTCACCCTCAACACCCTACCACGTGATCATAAACAAGAGTGTGTGCTCCATTCACCCTCAACACCCTACCACGTGATCATAAAACAAGAGTGTGTGCTCCATTCACCCTCAACACCCTACCACGTGATCATAAACAAGAGTGTGTGCTCCATTCACCCTCAACACCCCAATTCTACCACGTGATCATAAACAAGAGTGTGTGCTCCATTCACCCTCAACACCATACCACGTGATCATAAACAAGAGTGTGTGCTCCATTCACCCTCAACACCCTACCACGTGACCATAAACAAGTGTGTGCTCCATTCAACCTCAACACCCCTACCACGTGACCATAATCAAGAGTGTGTGCTCCATTCACCCTCAACACCCCTACCACGTGACCATAAACAAGAGTGTGTGCTCCATTCACCCTCAACACCCTACCATGTGATCATAAACAAGAGTGTGTGCTCCATTCACCCTCAACACCCTACCACGTGATCATAAACAAGAGTGTGTGCTCCATTCACCCTCAACACCCTACCACGTGATCATAAACAAGAGTGTGTGCTCCATTCACCCTCAACACCCTACCACGTGACCATAAACAAGAGTGTTGCTCCATTCACCCTCAACACCCCTATCACGTGATCATAAACAAGAGTGTGCGCTCCATTCACCCTCAACACCCTACCACGTGACCATAAACAAGAGTGTGTGATCCATTCACCCTCAACACCCCTACCACGTGACCATACACAAGAGTGTGTGCTATATTCACCCTCAACACCCCTACCACGTGATCATAAACAAGAGTGTGTGCTCCATTCACCCTCAACACCCTACCACGTGATGATACACAAGAGTGTGTGCTCCGTTCATCCTCAACACGGTGCCACGTGACCATAAACAAGAGTGTGTGCTTGTGGCAAATTGGTAAGTAAGGGGAACAGGTGTAGCGGTGATGCAGTGCAGGAGTGACAGGCAGACAACGGTATTCCAGTGAAAACAGTGCTTTATTCTTTTTCCGGTCTGGTGACCGTAAAGCACTAAATCGTCGGCGATACACAACAATGTGTAACGCACGGGATAACAATAAACAAGGCACAGTCCTGAACAAAAACAAACAGGCGGTCACCAGTCCGGGTGAGTGCAGTAGTGATGGTGCAAACACAGATAGTGCGGGGTGCAGTGGTGCTCCGGATAGTGCTGAGCCTTGGCGACAGCTCCGAGTAGTGCTTTAACTGTCTGGTGGTGAAAAACACAGACAATTACACAGACAAACACAACACAACACAACACGTAATTCTTCTCTTTTAACAATGAGAGCTCCTCTCGATCCTTCTCTCTCCAAATGCTTAACCCAAACGGCGAAAAGAACAGCGTTACCCTGGCCCCTATATGTAATCCCGCATGATATCTAGGGGTAAACGGTTGCAGCTGCCCTTACACTTGCAGCTGCCCCTCGTTTACCTGTCAAATCAATACGGTCTTACAACAGAGTCTCGCTTCCTTCCAGGCTGACCCACTTTCCGGTCCCGGGAAACGAACTGTCAGGCCAGCCCTTCCAGATACTTCTCCTCCCGTTCTTTAGCGCCCTCACAGGTCGGGAGGAAGATTTATCACCAGAACTCATTGTATTTCTGTCACATATCCCACCGCTCAGAGTGGAGCGAAGGAACACTCGGCTAAATCTACCTTTCCCATTGCTCCCCCTCCGGGAAAAATAATCCGATTTTGGTGGTCTTTCCCGCACGGTGTACCATATGGTACATGAAGGGCTGCAATGCCAGATACCACCGAGTTATCCGGCATTGCTGTCCTTCAT
Organism: Huso huso; assembly: GCA_036884735.1. Taxonomy (NCBI): domain Eukaryota; kingdom Metazoa; phylum Chordata; class Actinopteri; order Acipenseriformes; family Acipenseridae; genus Huso; species Huso huso. Next base: position 15,018,123 of record CM072691.1, on the reverse strand, counting down.
TGTAACCACTTGAGTGGGGCGTGGTCTGTGACAAGATCAAATGAGTGTCCCAGCAGGTAGTATCGTAAAGAGTGAGTAGCCCATTTAATGGCCAAACACTCTTTTTTTTTCGACTACGGAGTAATTACGCCCCGAGGTAACATTTTTTGCTCAGGTACAATATCGGTGTTCTACTCCAGCTACTTTTTGGGACAAGACTGCACCCAACCCTACATCCCGGTCGGTGTGGAGGATGAATCTCTTGGTGAAATCTGGGGTAATAAGAGTGGGGGCCTGGCAAAGTTTACGCTTAATCGTATCAAACGCCCCTGACACTCAGCTGACCATTTAATTAAATTTGGCGCACTCTTTTTGGTGAGGTCGATTAACGGGTTAACCACTGTGGCGTACTCGGGGATGAAGCGGCGGTAATAACCGGCTAAGCCCAGTAGTGACCTCACCTGAGTCTTGGTTTTGGGGATCGCTGCATCAACCAAAGCCTGGATTTTGGTGACCACAGGTCTCACCCTTCCATTTCCCATTAAAAATCCCAAATATTGAGTCTCTGTTTTGGCAAACGCACATTTTCTCAAGTTAGCTGTCAGCGGGCTGCTCTCAGAGACTGAAGAACGGCTGCAAGCCTAGCCAAATGCTCTCGCCAGGTGGAGCTGTAAATCACCACATCATCAATATACGCTGCTGCATATTCATGATGTGGGCGTAAAACCTGGTCCATCAGTCTCTGAAAGGCAGCGGGCGCACCATGCAGCCCAAATGGCATGGTTTTAAAGTGGAACAGCCCTTCTGGTGTTGAAAATGCGGTTTTTCTCTGGAGCTGCGGGTTAAAGGATTTGCCAGTATCCCTTCGTCAGGTCCAGAGTGGAAATAAACCTCGCTTTTCCCAGTCTGTCTAAAAGCTCGTCGACCGAGGCATGGATACGCATCGAACTTAGCAATAGCGTTTACCATTCTGAAATCCACACAGAAGCGGTTGGTGCCGTCCTTCTTAGCTACTATGACAATGGGGCTGCACCACTCGCTCCTGGAAGGTTCAATCACCCCAAGTTCGAGCATATCCCCGGTACGGTCTCTCTCGCACTGCGACACCTGGTGGAGAGATAATGTCATATTCAACTAAGTTTGTTCTGCCGGGCACATCAGAAAAAACATCACTGAACTCCTCAATAAGCTTCGTAGTTCTCTTTGCTGATCCGAACCAACTGTTCCCCATTGAAATCGCTCTTGTGCTCGGGGTCTCTGGACAGGGGCCTAAATCATCCTCCATATTGCCTGGGGCTATAAATAAGACCTCCCTTGCCTGCCAGGGCTTTAACAAATTAACATGGTAAATTTCACGTTCATTCCGGCGATCGGGCTGTCTAATTTCATAATTTACTTTCCCTATAGCCCGAATCACCTCATATGGCCCCTGCCATTTAGCACACAGTTTTGATTCTAATGAGGGAAGTAGCAGCATTACCTTGTCCCCTGGTCGAAAGTTTCGAATCCGTGCATTTTTTGTTGTAATGCTGCTGCTGTCGGTGCTGAGCCGATCTGAGGTTGTCTCGGGCCAAGCGACCGACCAAATCCAGGCGATCTCTTAGTAGAGCACATACTTCACTACATTTTAGGCGAGCCTTTGTGCTCTCCCACCCTCTCTCAGCAGGTCGAGAATGCCGCGAGGCTGCCGTCGCCGTACAGGAGCTCAAAGGGGAGAACCCGTTGAACTCTGCGGCACTTCTCTCACCCAAAAAAGGAGGTAGGGAAGAAGCGATGCCCAATGTTTCTGCTCTTGTGTTACAAATCGCCTCAGCATCGACTTTAAGGTCTGATTAAAACGTTCAACCAGACCGTCCGATTGTGGATGATAAACGGACGTCCTGATGGGACGTATTTTCAATATTTTGTACACTTGCTGTAACGTATTGGACAGAAAATTGGTCCCGTGATCGGTCAAAATCTCTTGGGGATCCCTACTCTAGCCATAATCTGCGCTAACGGTGGCTATTGCAGCGGCACTAGTGGACCTCAATGGAACTGCCTCCGGTATCGCGTTGCATAATCCACCACCACTAATATGTCGTATACCCGAGTCAGAAGGTAGCAAAGGGCCCACTATGTCCATTGCAATGCGTTCAAAAGGGTGGAAATAATCGGCAGTGGGACCAAAGGGGCGGGCGCACTCGACCTGGCGCTACTCGCTGGCAGTCTGGGCATGTGGCTACATATCTCGACACATCAGTATGAAGACCTACCCAATAGAATCGAGCCAATATCCGTTCCTCGTCTTCTCGGCTCCGAGGTGCCCGCAAAAGGATATCATGCGCCAGCCTCATGACCTCGGTCCGACAAGACGGGGAACCAACAATTGTGTTACAGGCTGTCCTGTGCCCGCGGCTAGGTTTACCCTATATAGTAATTGCCCCTTGATACTGAAATGGATTGGATATGCTGGCCCCAGCGCCGTCAACATCCTTACCTTCAATGGACCGGACCTGCTCCCAAGCGTGCACCAGTGACGGGTCATTATGTTGGCCCCACACTAGGTCCGCGCTTGAGTACCACGGGTCCGGTACATTGAGAGGGGCTGGAATAACCTCTGCTCTAGTCGGTCCAGTAACCTCGCCCTCTCGGTCACACTGCGTTCCCACTCCCTTCGACTGGCGTTTGTTACCATTTCAGCACTCTCCCACCAGACCCCAGCCTTGTCTCACAAATGCTCCCTCCCATTTCGCGGTCCGTCTCTCCTTATTTGTTTTTCTAGGACGGAAAAAGAGGGGAAAACATTTCAGTGTGAAAAAAACACATCATTCGTTCCTTCTTTTTTTCTGCCACGTTTACGTGTGTGGCTGAGACTGCCATTATTTGCATCAATTCTTTGAATTTTGGCCAGTCTCGACCCAGAATAACTGGGTGTGGCAACCTTTCCGCCACCCGACTACATAGACGTTTTATCGGTCCTACCGATAAATATACTTTAATGTGGGTATGCCGCCGTCTCCATGGATACAGGAGATGGCCACCTGACCTCGTGGCCGCCCACGACACACCGCCCAGGAGAGCTGTCTAATCAAAGTCTGCTCACACCCTGTGTCCACTAATGCGTGGGTTTTCACATTCCCTAACACAACATTAATCAGACAAAGGCCCCTCCCGACCATTTTCCCCACGCTACCAGTTTCAGGTGCCCACTGCACGCCGCCACCCGTCACACTCCATGGCAGCGGGGCATGACCTGGCCAGATGTCGGCTGGTGGCACCTAAAACAGATAGGAGGGACAGAGGGGCATAGGTCAGAAATCTGTCCCGCTGCTGGTATGGCGGGGCAGGGGCAGCACCTCTACCCCAGGGGGGGCCAACCTTGGTCTCCATGGGGGAGGCAGGGGGCCCAATGGGGTCGGTGCTCTAGGAGGTCTGGGTCCCTGGAACGCGGGGGTGGTGGTGGTGGTGTTGGAGGAGAGGGAGGGAGGTCGGCTGCTCGAAGGGCAGGGGCCGACAGGATCCCGATCCGGGCAGAAGTCAGGGAGTCCTCGAAGTCTTCAGCCAATTTGACCGCCTCCTCCAGGGTGTCGGGGTTGTGGCGCCGTATCCACGCCTGGGTCTCGGCGCCGACCACATGGCAGAACTGCTCTACCACAATGGCTTCCCCATCTGCTGGGCGGTCTTCTTCCGGGGTCAGCCAATGCACCATGTGGTCGCACAACCGCTCTGCAACCACCCTGGGGGGTGTCTCCGGGGCTCTCGGGTACTCCCTAAACCGCCCGGTGGGTCTCCGTGGTGATGTTCAGCCCGGTGGAGGATAGCCTGCTTGACCAGGTCATAATCGGTGGCGTGATGGTCACTCATGGCTTGGTAGGCTGCCTGAGCCTCCCCAATCAGGCAGGGTCCCAACTGGCTGGCCCAGAACTCCCGCGGCCAAGCCGCCGCGGTAGCCAGCCGCCGAACGCCACCAATCGCCGCCCGGGTCATCCTCCGCCGACATCTTCATTGCCCGTGCCTTCGGGGCGACATCAGTGTTGTGGTAGGGGTCGTCGCTGCAGCAACGGGCCAGCCCTACCCTGTTCAATGGCGCCGTGTAGCGCTCTCCTCCTTCTTCTCCTGCGTCCGCGACTGCTCTCCAGCGCCTGCAGCAGCTCCGCCAGTGCGTTGCGGTCCATAGTCCGATGCTCTGACACCACGTGTGGCAAAGTGGTAAGTAAGGGGAACAGGTGTAGCGGTGATGCGGTGCAGGAGTGACAACGGTATTCAGTGAAAACAGTGCTTTATTTTTTTTTCCGGTCTGGTGACCGTAAAGCGGAATAAATCGTCGGCGATACACAACAATGTGTAACGCACGGGATAACAATAAACAAGGCACAGTCCTGAACAAAAACAAACAGGCGGTCACCAGTCGGGGTGAGTGCAGTAGTGATGGTGCAAACACAGATAGTGCGGGGTGCAGTGGTGCTTCGGATAGTGCTGACCCTTGGCGACAGCTCCGAGTGGTGCTTTAACTGTCTGGTGGTGAAAAACACAGACAATTACACAGACAAACACAACACAACACAACACGTAATTCTTCTCTTTTTAACAATGAGAGCTCCTCTCTCGATCCTTCTCTCCAAACGCTTAACCCAAACGAAGGAAAAGAACAGCGTTACCCTGGCCCCTATATGTAATCCCCAGATGATATCTGGGTAAACGGTTGCAGCTGCCTTATTACTTGCAGCTGCCCCTCGTTTACCTGTCAAATCAATACGGTCTTACAACAGAGTCTCGCTTCCTTCCAGGCTGACCCACTTTCCGGTCCCGGAAACGAACTGTCAGGCCAGCCCTTCCAGATACTTCTCCTCCCGTTCTTTAGCGCCCTCACAGGTCGGGAGGAAGATTTATCACCAGAACTCATTGTATTTCTGTCACAGTGCTCCATTCACCCTCAACACCCCTACCACGTGACCATAAACAAGAGTGTGTGCTCCATTCACCCTCAACACCCCTGCCACGTGACCATAAACAAGAGTGTGTGCTCCATTAACCTCAACACCCTACCATGTGATCATAAACAAGTGTGTGCTACATTCACCCTCAACACCCTACCACGTGATCATAAACAAGAGTGTGTGCTCCATTCACCCTCAAGACCCTACCACGTGATCATAAACAAGAGTGTGTGCTCCATTCACCCTCAACACCCTACCACGTGATCATAAACAAGATTGTGTACTCCATTCACCCTCAACACCCCTACCACGTGACCATAAACAAGAGTGTGTGCTCCATTCACCCTCAACACCCTACCACGTGATCATAAACAAGAGTGTGTGCTCCATTCACCCTCAACACCCTACCACGTGATCATAAATAAGAGTGTGTGCTCCATTCACCCTCAACACCCTACCACGTGACCATAAACAAGAGTGTTGCTCCATTCACCCTCAACACCCCTACCACGTGATCATAAACAAGAGTGTGCGCTCCATTCACCCTCAACACCCTACCACGTCATCATAAACAAGAGTGTGTGCTCCATTCACACTCAACACCCTACCACGTGACCATACACAAGAGTGTGTGCTCCATTTACCCTCAACACCCCTACCACGTGACCATACACAAGAGTGTGTGCTCCATTTACCCTCAACACCCCTACCACGTGACCATACACAAGAGTGTGTGCTCCATTCACCCTCAACACCCTACCACGTGATCATAAACAAGAGTGTGTGCTCCATTCACCCTCAACACCCTACCACGTGATCATAAACAAGAGTGTGTGCTCCATTCACCCTCAACACCCTACCACGTGATGATACACAAGAGTGTGTGCTCCGTTCATCCTCAACACGGTGCCACGTGACCATAAACAAGAGTGTGTGCTCCATTCACCCTCAACACCCCTACCACGTGACCATAAACAAGAGTGTGTGCTCCATTCACCCTCAACACCCCTGCCACGTGACCATAAACAAGAGTGTGTGCTCCATTAACCCTCAACACCCTACCATGTGATCATAAACAAGAGTGTGTGCTCCATTCACCCTCAACACCCTACCACATGACCATAAACAAGAGTGTGTGCTCCATTCACCCTCAAGACCCTACCACGTGATCATAAACAAGAGTGTGTGCTCCATTCACCCTCAACACCCTACCACGTGATCATAAACAAGAGTGTGTACTCCATTCACCCTCAACACCCCTACCACGTGACCATAAACAAGAGTGTGTGCTCCATTCACCCTCAACACCCCTACCACGTGATCATAAACAAGAGTGTGTGCTCCATTCACCTCAACACCCTACCACGCGTGATCATAAATAAGAGTGTGCTCCATTCACCCTCAACACCCTACCACGTGACCATAAACAAGAGTGTGTGCTCCATTTACCCTCAACACCCCCTACCACGTGACCATACACAAGAGTGTGTGCTCCATTTACCCTCAACACCCCTACCACGTGATCATAAACAAGAGTGTGCGCTCCATTCACCCTCAACACCCCTACCACGTGATCATAAACAAGAGTGTGCGCTCCATTCACCCTCAACACCCTACCACGTGATCATAAACAAGAGTGTGTGCTCCATTCACACTCAACACCCTACCACGTGACCATACACAAGAGTGCGTGCTCCATTTACCCTCAACACCCCTACCACGTGACCATACACAAGAGTGTGTGCTCCATTTACCCTCAACACCCCTACCACGTGACCATACACAAGAGTGTGTGCTCCATTCACCCTCAACACCCTACCACGTGATCATAAACAAGAGTGTGTGCTCCATTCACCCTCAACACCCTACCACGTGACCATACACAAGAGGGTGTGCTCCATTCACCCTCAACACCCTACCACGTGACCATACACAAGAGTGTGCGCTCCATTCACCCTCAACACCCCTACCACGTGACCATAAACAAGTGTTTGCTCAATTCACCCTCAACACCCTACCATGTGATCATAAACAAGAGTGTGTGCTCCATTCACCCTCAACACCCTACCACGTGATCATAAACAAGAGTGTGTGCTCCATTCACCTCAACACCCTACCACGTGATCATAAACAAGAGTGTGCTCCATTCACTCAACACCCTACCACGTGATCATAAACAAGAGTGTGTGCTCCATTCACCCTCAACACCCTACCACGTGATCATAAACAAGAGTGTGTGCTCCATTCACCCTCAACACCCCTACCACGTGATCATACACAAGAGTATGTGCTCCATTCACCCTCAACACCCTACCACATGATCATAAACATGAGTGTGTGCTCCATTCACCCTCAACACCCCACCACGTGACCATAAACAAGAGTGTGTGCTATATTCACCCTCAACACCCCACCACGTGATCATAAACAAGAGTGTGTGCTCCATTCACCCTCAACACCCTACCACGTGATCATAAACAAGAGTGTGTGCTCCATTCACCCTCAACACCCTACCACGTGATCATAAACAAGAGTGTGTGCTCCATTCACCCTCAACACCCTACCACATGATCATAAACAAGAGTGTGTGCTCCATTCACCCTCAACACCCTACCACGTGATCATAAACAAGAGTGTGTGCTCCATTCACACTCAACACCATACCACGTGATCATAAATAAGAGTGTGTGCTCCATTCACCCTCAACACCCTACCACGTGACCATAAACAAGTGTGTGCTCCATTCAACCTCAACACCCCTACCACGTGACCATAATCAAGAGTGTGTGCTCCATTCACCCTCAACACCCCTACCACGTGACCATAAACAAGAGTGTGTGCTCCATTCACCCTCAACACCCTACCATGTGATCATAAACAAGAGTGTGTGCTCCATTCACCCTCAACACCCTACCACGTGACCATAAACAAGAGTGTGGGCTCCATTCACCCTCAACACCCTACCACGTGACCATAAACAAGTGTGTGCTCCATTCACCCTCAACACCCTACCACGTGACCATAAACAAGAGTGTTGCTCCATTCACCCTCAACACCCCTACCACATGATCATAAACAAGAGTGTGCGCTCCATTCACCCTCAACACCCTACCACGTGACCATACACAAGAGTGTGTGATCCATTCACCCTCAACACCCCTACCACGTGACCATACACAAGAGTGTGTGCTATATTCACCCTCAACACCCCTACCACGTGATCATAAACAAGAGTGTGTGCTCCATTCACCCTCAACACCCTACCACGTGATGATACACAAGAGTGTGTGCTCCGTTCATCGTCAACACGGTGCCACGTGACCATAAACAAGAGTGTGTGCTCCATTCACCCTCAACACCCTGTGGCAGTCTGGCTCGCAGTGGTGATGTGTGATGACGTCACGGACCAGGAAGTAACTCAAACCAAAACAGTGGATGGGCGGGTGAAGCTGAATGCTGCGGCACTCAGCGTATTTATTAATAAACAAAACAAAAGATTTAACAAAAAACACAAAACAAAAGGGCACGAGGGCCAAACGAATGAACAAACAAACAGAAGTGATGTGCTGGGTAATCCAGCACGTTTTAGCAATTGTTTTTTTCCAATGTTACCGCTCTCTCCGCTCCCGTACTCTCCTCTGTACACCCCAACCCCGAGTGCAGAGTGCTGCTGGTTTATATACTCTGGCCGAGGATTTAACTAGTTGGTAATTATCTTATTATCCCCCGCCAGAGTCTGCAGCGTTTGGTAAGGATGCATGACTGTCAGCTATTTAAATAATCAGTAGCTGATCAGCCATGCATCCTCACGGGGTTTAAATAATAATAAAAAGACGCGGCGCTTTACCGGCGCCGCAAACAAAATACAAATAATAATAAAGGGGCGGGACACTCCGCCACATGCCCCCCTTGTGCGCAGCACACATGGCCTTTTCGCCACCTCCCCTTAGTCCCCAAAGTCCCGGTTAGCAGTCCGGCGCAGGAACAGGGGCAGCAACGGACCAAAGGTGGCGGCCACGGTGGGATGTCCTCCTCCCACCCAAACAACCCGTAGGTTCAATGGCCCGCGCACCGGCCGGCTCCTCTGGCCAAAAAATTTGGGGTGGTCTCCAGACCTGCCCCCCCTTCTTCATGGCCGCAGCTCCCCTCCGTGGGGCTCAGGCCACCCCTTCTCCTGCAGCGAATTGCTGCGGGGAAGCTGGTCTCCTGACCTCCCCCTTCTTCATGGCTGGCAGCTGCCCTCACGGGGCTCCAGCCACAGTATTTTCCTGCCCAAAAGTGCGGCTGGGGGAGCTGGTCTCCTGACCTCCCCCCTTTTCCATGGCTGGCAGCTCCCCTTCATGGGGTTCCAGCCATATGATCCGCCGCGAAAGTGCGGCTGGGGGAGCTGGTCCCTGACCTCCCCCCTTTCTTCATGGCGGCAGCTCCCCTCCGTGGGGCTCCGACCATGATCTCCGGCCCGAAAGTGCGGCTGGGGAGCTGGTCTCCGGACCTCTCCCCTTTCTTCATGGCCGTCCGTCCCCCTCCGTGGGGCTCCGGCCGCCAGTGTAGTGACCCCAGGTGAAGCAGGATCCCTGGCGACCCCAGGCTAAGCAGGATCCCTGGCGACCCCAGGCGACGGCAGCGAACCCTCGGGAGGCGACGGGCAGCGGACCCTCGGGAGGCGGCGGCAGCGGACCCTCGGGAGGCGGCGGCAGCGGCAGCAGACCCTCGGGAGGCGGCGGCAGCGGCAGCAGACCCTCGGGAGGCACGGCAGCGGCAGCGGACCCTGGGAGGTGAACTGGGGGGAGCCCCTGGCCATGGGGCGGCAGCGGAGCTCCACTTCTCCCTCGTTCCCTGTAGCTGGTGGCTCTCCAGGTGATGCGGGCAACAGGCAGCCCAGGCGTGCGAGGCAGGCATCCCTGGGTGGTGCGAGGCAGGGCAGGAGCAGTCCTTCCCATGACGGTGGATGTGGAACCAGCAGGCATTCACCCTCTGCTGGTGGAGGTGGGAGGGGCAAGCAGTCCTCCCACAGCGGCTGAGACGGAACCAGCAGGTATTCACCCTCTGCTGGTGGAGGTGGGAGGGCAAGCAGTCCTCCCCTGACGGTTGAGGCAGAACCAGCAGGCATTCACCCTCTGCTGGTGGAGGTGGGAGGGGCAAGCAGTCCTCCCACGGAGGTTGAGGCAGAACCACCCAGGCATTCACCCTCTGCTGGTGGAGGTGGGAGGGGCAAGCAGTCCTCCCACGGTGGAGGCGGAACCAGCAGGTATTCACCCTCTGCTGGTGGAGGTGGGAGGGGCAACAGTCCTCTCCCTCTGATGCTGGAGACGGGTAGCGATGGCTCCTCTCCCTCTGCTGGTGGAGACAGAGGCAGCTCCTGCTGCTCTGCTCCTGGTGGTGGTGGAGACAGAGGCAGCTCCTGCTGCTCTGCTCCTGACGGTGGTGGAGACAGAGGCAGCTCCTGCTGCTCTGCTCCTGACGGTGGTGGAGACAGAGGCAGCTCCTGCTGCTCTGCTCCTGACGGTGGTGGAGACAGAGGCAGCTCCTGCTGCTCTGCTCTGGTGGTGGAGACAGTGGCGAGGGCTCCTCACCCCCTAACGCTGGAGACGGCAGCCATGGCTCCTCTCCCTCTGGCGTTGGAGAGCGGCAGCGATGGCTCCTCTCCTCTGGGCTGAGCGGCAGCGTGGCTCCTCTCCCTTTGGCGCTGGAGGCGGCAGCGATGGCTCCTCTCCCTCTGGCGCTGGAGGCGGCAGCGATGGCTCCTCTCCCTCTGGCGCTGGAGACGGCAGCGATGGCTCCTCTCCCTCTGGCGCTGGAGACGGCAGCGATGGCTCCTCTCCCTCTGGCGCTGGAGACGGCAGCGATGTCCTCTCCCTCTGGCGCTGGAGACGGCAGCGATGGCTCCTCTCCCTCTGGCGCTGGAGGCGGCAGCGATGCTCCCTCTCCCTCTGGCGCTGGAGACGGGCAGCGATGGCTCCTCTCCCTCTGGCGCTGGAGACAGCAGCAATGACTCTTCTCCCTCTGGCGCTGGAGATGGCAGCGGCTGGGTTTTTCCCGATGGAGCTGGAGATAGCGGTAGCCCCTGCCATATCTGCAGCCAGGTAGCGGATTACCATGTCAGCAACCTCCGGGAGGGACACTGGGCAGTGTTGCTTTTCCCAGGCTTCCCATCGCTCTCCATCTCTGGCCCACAGGAGGTTGATCACATCGGGAGGGCCTCTTCAGCATTCCTCCCAGGCTCCACCAACCAGCCCCAGATCCCTCAGAGAGAGTGAACTCCTCTTAGCCAGCGGGCCCCCTCTCCCCCTGACGCCCGGACGCTCAGGCTCCTCCATCTCCTGCCATGGAGGGTTGGTCTGGTGCCACGTGCCCGACCTCACCAACCATGAAGCACCCTCCTCACCCTTCAGGCAGGTGAGGCAGGCGTCCAGTGTGGCAAGGTAAGGCTGCTGTTGCTGCGCCTCCTGCTGCTGTTGTTGCTAATGCTGCTGCTTTCTCCTCCGGCTACTTTTCCCATTTTTAATTTGAAAAAAAAAACGAACAAACAAAAAAAACGCACTTTTCTGTCCTGGTCCGGCTCCTGGGCGTTGTTTGTCCCCGCAGGACACCATATGTGGCAGTCTGGCTCGCAGTGGTGATGTGTGATGACGTCACGGACCAGGAAGTAACTCAAACCAAAAACAGTGGATGGGCGGGTGAAGCTGAATGCTGCGGCACTCAGCGTGTTTATTAATAAACAAAACAAAAGATTTAACAAAACACAAAACAAAAAGGCACGAGGGCCAAACGAATGAACAAACAAACAAGTAAGTGATGTGCTGGGTAATCCAGCACGTTTTTAGCAATTGTTTTTCCAATGTTACTCGCTCTCTCCGCTCCCGTACTCTCCTCTGTACACCCCAACCCCAGTGCAGAGTGCTGCTGGTTTATATACTCTGGCCGGGGATTTAACTAGTTGGTAATTATCTTATTATCCCCGGCCAGAGTCTGCAGCGTTTGGTAAGGATGCATGACTGTCAGCTATTTAAATAATCAGTAGCTGATCAGCCATGCATCCTCTCGGGTTTTAAATAATAATAAAAGGACAAGCTTTTACCGCGCCGCAAAACAAAAATACAAATAATAATAAATAGGGGCGGGACACTCCGCCACACACCCTACCACGTGACCATAAACAGGTGTGTGCTCCATTCACCCTCAACACCCCTGCCACGTGATCATACACAAGAGTGTGTGCTCCATTAACCCTCAACACCCTACCATGTGATCATAAACAAGTGTGTGCTCCATTCACCCTCAACACCCTACCACGTGATCATAAACAAGGTGTGTGTGCTCCATTCACCATCAAGACCCTACCACGTGATCATAAACAAGAGTGTGCTCCATTCACCCTCAACACCCTACCACGTGATCATAAACAAGAGTGTGTACTCCATTCACCCTCAACACCCCTACCACGTGATCATAAACAGAGTGTGTGCTCCATTCACCCTCAACACCCCTACCACGTGATCATAAACAAAGTGTGTGCTCCATTCACCCTCAACACCCCTACCACGTGATCATAAACAAGAGTGTGTGCTCCATTCACCCTCAACACCCTACCATGTGACCATAAACAAGAGTGTTGCTCCATTCACCCTCAACACCCCTACCACGTGATCATAAACAAGAGTGTGCGCTCCATTCACCCTCAACACCCTACCACGTGATCATAAACAAGAGTGTGTGCTCCATTCACACTCAACACCCTACCACGTGACCATACACAAGAGTGTGTGCTCCATTTACCCTCAACACCCTACCACGTGACCATACACAAGAGTGTGTGCTCCATTTACCCTCAACACCCCTACCACGTGACCATACACAAGAGTGTGTGCTCCATTCAAACTCAACACCCTACCGTGATCATAAACAAGTGTGTGCTCCATTCACCTCAACACCCTACCACGTGACCATACACAAGAGGGTGTGCTCCATTCACCCTCAACACCCTACCACGTGACCATACACAAGAGTGTGTGCTCCATTCACCCTCAACACCCCTACCACGTGACCATACACAAGAGTGTGTGCTCCATTCACCCTCAACACCCCTACCACGTGATCATAAACAAGAGTGTGTGCTCCATTCACCCTCAACACCCTAACACGTGATCATAGACAAGAGTGTGTGCTCCATTCACCCTCAACACCCTACCACGTGACCATAAACAAGAGTGTGTGCTCCATTCACGCTCAACACCCTACCACGTGATCATAAACAAGATTGTGTGCTCCATTCATCCTCAACACCCCTACCAGGTGACCATAAACAAGAGTGTGTGCTCCATTCACCCTCAACACCCTACCATGTGATCATAAACAAGAGTGTGTGCTCCATTCACCCTCATCACCCTACCATGTGATCATAAACAAGAGTGTGTAACCATTCACCCTCAACACCCTACCACGTGATCATAAACAAGAAAAATGTGCTCCATTCACCCTCAAAACCCCTACCACGTGATCATAAACAAGAGTGTGTGCTCCTTTCACCCTCAACACCCTACCACGTGATCATAAACAAGAGTGTGTGCTCCATTCACCCTCAACACCCTACCACCTGACCATACACAAGAGTGTGTGCTCCATTCACCCTCAACACCCCTACCACGTGACCATACACAAGATTGTGTGCTCCATTCACCCTCAACACCCCTACCACGTGACCATAAACAAGAGTGTGTGCTCCATTCACCCTCAACACCCTACCACGTGATCATAAACAAGAGTGTGTGCTCCATTCACCCTCAACACCCTACCACGTGATCATACACAAGAGTGTGTGCTCCATTCACCCTCAACACCCCCTACCACGTGACCATAAACAAGAGTGTGTGCTCCATTCACCCTCAACACCCTACCACGTGATCATAAACAAGATTGTGTGCTCCATTCACCCTCAACACCCTACCACGTGACCATGAACAAGTGTGTGCTCCATTCACCCTCAACACCCCTACCACGTGACCATAAACAAGAGTGTGTGCTCCATTCACCCTCAAGACCCCTACCACGTGACCATAAACAAGAGTGTGTGCTCCATTCACCCTCAACACCCTACCATGTGATCATAAACAAGAGTGTGTGCTCCATTCACCCTCAACACCCTTCCACGTGATCATAAACAAGAGTGTGTGCTTGTGACAGAGATCAAATGAGTCTTAGTGTTAGATCTCCCTCTCGACCTGTGAGGGCACGGTGCACGAGTAACAGAGTACCCTTAATGAAATGGCACGAGAATTTATTCCGTAGGGTAGATGGAAGTTGGTCAGTTCGGAAAGGGGCAGAGCTATGGCACCCGAGCTCAGTGATCCAGACGGTAAGCAGCGTGGCATCCAAGGACTGGAGGAGCGGATGCGCTCGTTAACCTCGGGGTCATGGGCGAGGTATAAATAGGGGCATGGCTTGAGTGATCTGTTCCTTTGTAGATGGTTAAATTACATAGCCGAGAAGGAGCCTGTATTGGGGAAACTAACCCGTGAGTGTGTCTTGTCTGTGTCTTAACACTGTGTGTCTTTTGTGTTATTTTCTCACTAAAGAATACTGAGCACGATCCGGAGCTGCAGCCGCAGGGCAGCGAAAACCGGACCTCAGCACTCACATTTCCACTGCAGGAACTGTCTTTGTTTGCACCACTAACACCAAAATCACGCACTGTCTAAATTGTGTCTGTGTTTTGTGTTTCATGTGGGTGACGAAACAGGACTTTTTTTGGGTTACGGGTCAAACCCGTTGGATTATAAAACGGAATTGATACACGCCGCTGTACCACTTCCTACAGTGTTATTATTTGCAGGTTTGCCTTAAGGCTCTGGACATTTTCTGAATAAAATAAACACCCTTTTCACCTGTACCAAACGTTGTTTGTGTAATTACTCTGCACTGCACTCATCTGCGTATTCACCCACTCTGCCACACGTGGTGTCAGAAGTGGGATATGGATTACATAACACTGTCGGGCGCTGCTGGAGCAGCTGGACAGCAGGCGGGAGGTGGAGGAGGACGGAGAGAGGAGGTACACCGGCGCTGATCGAGAGGGTCGGGCTGGCGATACCTCCCACAGCGTCAGCAGAACGCAGCTTCATAGCGCCCAAAGGAGGGGCGCACAAAATGACGGGCGGAAGATGACCCAGAAGCATACCTGGTGGCATTTGAGCGGTTGGCTACCACCGCGTCATGGCCCCGACAGTTCTGGGCAAGCCAGCTGGGACCCTGCCTGATTGGGGAAGCACAGGCAGCATACCAGGCGATGGGGGATGACGACGCCGCTCAATATGACCTGGTAAAACTGGCTATTCTCCGCCCGTCTCCAATATTACGGAGGAAACGCGCGAAAGTGAGGTTCAGGGGTACAGGAGGTCCCGAACGTCGCCCAGGGTGGTCGCGCAAGCTCTGTGACCACATGATACACTGGCTCACCCCAGCACTGAAAACAACTGCACAGATGGGTGAGGCTGTTGTGATCAACAGTTTGTCATGTGGTCGGCGCGAGACCCAAGCGTGGATATGGGCGCCACAACCCGACACCCTGGAACAGGCAGTCAAACTCGCCGAGGACTTGAGGACTCCCTGGTATCCGCCCAGACTGGGCTACTCACCCCGCCACTTCAACGGGAGCGGCCGAGGCCCCACCTCCTCTCTCTGCTCCACCAGCCCCACCACCGGGACCGGTTCAACGACCTCGAGCACCGACCCCAATGGGCGACCTTGCCTCCTCTTCATGGAGACCAAGGTTGGCCCCCAGCTGGGGTAGAGGTGCTGCCCCTGCCCCGTTGCCATACCAGCAGCGGGACAGACCATTAATACTGTGCCCTCCTTTCCCCCCTACCTGTTTTAGGTGCCGCCAGCAGGACATCAGGTTAGTCATGCCCATCTGCGATGGGGGTGACGTGGCCATCTGTAATCTGGCATCTGAAGCGGGTAAGCGAGGGAAAAATGGTCGGGAGGGGCCTTGTATTGTTAAGGTGATTTTGGAAATGTGAAACCCATGCATTAGTGGACACAGGGTGTGGTCAGACCTTAATTAGAGCATCTCTTAGGCGGTATGGTGTGGCAGCCACAAGGTCAGGTGGCGATCTCCTGTATCCATGGAACACGGCAACATACCCCACAGTAAAAGCATATTTATCGGTCGGTCCGATTAAACGTTACCTGGTAGTTGGGGTAGCGGAAGGCTACCACATCCGTTATTTTGGGTCGGACTGGCCCAACTATAAAGATTTGTTGAAATTAAGGGCAGTCCCGCCATACACGCAAATGTGGCAGAAAAAGTAGAAGGGAAATGATTGGTAATGTTTTCCCTTTCAAGCGGAAATGTTCTCTCCTCTGTTCCGGCGAAAAAAAACAAACAAGAGAAGGCTGGAAATGGGAGGGGCGTTAATGAGACAAGGCTGGGGCTGGTGGGAGCCTGTTATAGCGGTGAAAAACGTCAGTCAAAGGGGTCGGAACGCAGTGTGACCGAGAGGGCGAGTTACTGGGCCATCAAGGGCAGATGTTACGCCCGCTCAATATACCGGACATGTGGCACTCAAATGTGAACCTAGTGTGGGAGCAGAAAAATGACCCATCACTGGTGCACATTTGGGGACAGGTCCGTCCATTGAAGGTAAGGATGTTGAAGGCGCTGGGGCACTAGTATTTCCACACTTCATTATCAAGGGGCAATTACTATATAGGGTAAACCTCGCGGGCACAGGACAGCCTGTAACACAATTATTGGTTCCCCGTCTTGTCGACTGGAGGTCATGAGGCTGGCGATGATATCCCTTTGCGCGGGCACCTCGGAGTTGACAAGACAAGGAACGGATATTGGCTCGATTCTTTTGGCCAGGTCTTTATAAGAAGTGTCGAAATATGTAGCCACATGCCCAGACTGCCAGCGAGTAGCGCCCGGTCGAAAGCGCGCCCGCCCTTTGGTCCCACTGCCGATTATTTCCACCCCCTTTGAAGCGCATCGCAGTGGACATAGTCGGCCCTTTGCTACCTTCTGACTCCGGTATATCGCATATCTTAGTGGTGGTAGATTACGCAAGAACGATACCGGGCAGTTCCATTGAGGTCCACTAGTGCTGCTGCGATAGCCAAAGAACTAGTGCAGATTATGGCAAGAGTAGGGATCCCCAACGAGATATTGACTGATCATGGAACTAATTTCTTGTCAAATACGCCTACAGCAGGTATATAAATTACTAAAATCGTCCCATCAGAACGTCGGTTTATCATCCACAGGCGGACGGATTGGTGGAACGTTTCAATCAGACTCTAAAGGCGATGCTGAGACGATTTGTGAATCAAGAGCAAAACATTGGGCATCGCTTCTTCCTACCTCCTTTTGCAGTGAGAGAGGTGGTGCCCAGAGTTCGACAGGGTTCTCCCCCCCGAGCTCTTGTATACCGACAACCTCGCGGCATTCTCGATCTGTTGAGAGGGGTGGGGAGGAGCACAAAGGCTCGTCCAAAAATGTAGTGCAGCATGTGCTCCTACTTAGAGATCGCCTAGATTTGGTCGGTCGTTTGGCCCAAGACAATCTCAGATCGGCTCAGCATCGACAACAGCAGCATTACAATCAAAATGCATTAATCCGAACTTTTCGCCTGGAGACAAGGTAATGCTGCTACTTCCTCATCGGAATCAAACTATGTGCTAAATGGCAAGGGCCATATGAGGTGATTCGGGCTATAGGAAAGGTGAATTACTAAATTAGACAGCCCGATCGCCGTAATAAAAAAAATTTATCACATAAATTTATTAAAGCCCTGGCAGGCAAGAGAGGTTTTATTCATAGCCCCAGGCAATATAGAGGATGATTTGGGGCCCGAGCTAGAACCCTCTGGCACAAAGAACATTTCGATGGGGAACAATTACTTCCTGATCAACAACGTGAACTACGCAGGTTAATTGAGGAATTTAGCGATGTTTTTTCTAACACGCCTGGTAGAACTAACCTTGCTGAATATGACATTATCTCCCCAGGTGTCACAGTGCGAGAGAGACCTTACGGATCCCGGAAAGTCGACGGAGTGGTGGCGTTAAAGAGGTATGGGACATGCTCGAACTTGGGGTGATTGAGCCTTCCAGGGGCGAGTGGTGCAGTCCAATTGTGATAGTGGCCAAAAGGACGGCACCAACCGCTTCTCGTTGATTTCCGCAAGGTAAGCGCTATTGCCAAGTTTGATCGTATCCCATGCCTCGGCCGAATTGACGAACTTCTAGATAGACTGGGGACGGCGAGGTTTATCTCCACTCTGGATCTGACAAGGGATATTGGCAGATCCCGTTAACTCGTAGTTCCAGAGAGAAAACCGCATTTTCAACACCAGAGGGGCTGTTTCATTTACAACCATGCCGTTTGGGTTACACGGTGCGCCTGCTGCCTTTCAGAGACTGATGGACCGGGTTTTACACCCACATCGTGAATATCGACGGCGTATATTGATGATGTGGTCATTTACAGCTCCACCTGGCGAGCATTTGGCTGGGATCACAGCCGTCCTTCAGTCTCTAAGGGCAGCCCGGCTGACAGCTAACGAAAATGTGCGTTTGCCAAAAAAGAAACACAATATTTGGGATTTGTAATGGGGAATGGCAGGGTGAAACCCGTTGTCTCCAAGGTCCAGGCCTTGGTAGATGCGGCAATCCCAAAACCAAGGCTCAAGTGAGGTCGCTACTGGGGTTAGCCGGTTATTACCGCCGCTTTATCCCGAGTATGCCACAGTGGTTAATCCCTTAGTTGACCTCACCAAAAAGCGCACCAAATTCAATTAAATGGTCAGAAGAATGTCAGGGGCGTTTAATACTGTTAAGCAGAGACTTTGCCAGGCCCCTGCTCTCATCACTCCAGACTTCACTAAGAGATTCATCCTCCACACCGATGCCGGATGTCGGTTTGGGTGCAGTCCTGTCTCAAATGGTAGGCGGAGTAGAACACCCTGTTCTGTACATAAGTAAAAAATGCTCCCTCGGGGCGCAACTACTCGCTGTCGAAAAAAGTGTTTGGCCATTAAATGGGCTACTCACTCTTTAAGATACTACCTGCTGGGACACTCATTTGATCTTGTCACTGACCAAGCCCCACTCAAGTGGTTAAGCACAATGAAGGACAGCAATGCCGGATAACTCGGTGGTATCTGGCATTGCAGCCCTTCATGTACCATATGGTACACCGTGCGGGGAAAGACCACCAAAATGCGGATTATTTTTCCGGGAGGGGGGAGTAATGGGAAAGGTAGGTTTAGCAGTGTTCCTTCGGCTCCACTCTGAGCGGTGGGATATGTGACAGAGATCTAATGAGTCTTAGTGTTAGATCTCCCTCTCGACCTGTGAGGGCACGGTGCACGAGGAACAGAGTACCCTTAATGAAATGGCACGACAATTTATTCCGTAGGGTAGATGGAAGTCGGTCAGTTCGAAAGGGGCGGAGCTATGGCACCCGAGCTCAGTGATCCAGGCGGTAAGCGGCGTGGCATCCGAGGACTGGAGGCGGATGCTCGTTAACCTCGGGGTCATGGGCGAGGGTATAAATCGGGGGCATGGCTTGAGTGATCTGTTCCTTTGTAGATGGTTAAATTACATAGCCGAGAAGAGCCTGTATTGTGAAACTAACCGTGAGTGTGTCTTGTCTGTGTCTTAACACTGTGTGTCTTTGTGTTATTTTCTCACTAAAGAATACTGAGCACGATCCGGAGCTGCAGCCGCAGGGCAGCGAAAACCCGACCTCAGCACTCACATTTCCACTGCAGGAACTGTCTTTGTTTGCACCACTAATACCAAAATCACACTGTCTAAATTGTGTCTGTGTTTTGTGTTTCATGTGGGTGGCTAAAGGACTTTTGGGTTACGGGTCAAACCGTTGGATTATAAAGCGGAGTGATACACGCCAGCTGTACCACTTCCTACAGTGTTATTATTTGCAGGTTTGCCTTAAGGCTCTGGACATTTTCTGAATAAAATAAACACCCTTTGCACCTGTACCAAACGTTGTTTGTGTAATTACTCTGCACTGCACTCACCTGCACGTATTCACCACTCTGCCACAGTGCTCCATTCACCCTCTACACCCTACCACGTGATCATAAACAAGAGTGTGTGCTCCATTCACCCTCAGCACCCTACCATGTGATCATAAACAATAGCGTGTGCTCCATTCACCCTCAACACCCTACCACGTGATCATAAACAAGAGTGTGTGCTCCATTCACCCTCAACACCCTACCACGTGATCATAAACAAGAGTGTGTGCTCCATTCACCCTCAAGACCCTACCACGTGACCATAAACAAGAGTGTTGCTCCATTCACCCTCAACACCCCTACCACGTGATCATAAACAAGAGTGTGTGCTCCATTCACCCTCAACACCCCCTACCACGTGATCATAAACAAGAGTGTGTGCTCCATTCACCCTCAACACCCTACCACGCGACCATAAACAAGAGTGTGTGCTCCATTCACCCTCAACACCCTACCACGTGACCATACACAAGAGTGTGTGCTATATTCACCCTCAACACCCCTACCACCTGATCATAAACAAGAGTGTGTGCTCCATTCACCCTCAACACCCTACCACGTGATCATACACAAGAGTGTGTGCTCCATTCACCCTCAACACCGTACCACGTTACCATAAACAAGAGTGTGTGCTCCATTCAACCTAAACACCCTACCACGTGACCATAAACAAGAGTGTGTGCTCCATTCACCCTCAACACCCTACCACGTGACCATAAACAAGAGTGTGTGCTCCATTCACCCTCAACACCCTACCATGTGATCATAAACAAGAGTGTGTGCTCCATTCACCCTCACCTACCACGTGATCATAAACAAGAGTGTGTGCTCCATTCACCCTCAACACCCTACCACGTGATCATAAACAAGTGTGTGCTCCATTCACCCTCAACACCCTACCACGTGACCATAAACAAGAGTGTTGCTCCATTCAACCTAAACACCCCTACCACCTGATCATAAACAAGAGTGTGTGCTCCATTCACCCTCAACACCCCTACCACGTGATCATAAACAAGAGTGTGTGCTCCATTCACCCTCAACACCCTACCACGTGACCATACACAAGAGTGTGTGCTATATTCACCCTCAACACCCCTACTACCTGATTATAAACAAGAGTGTGTGCTCCATTCACCCTCAATACCCTACCACGTGATCATAAACAAGAGTGTGTGTTCCATTCACCCTCAACACCCTACCACGTGATCATAAACAAGAGTGTGTGCTCCATTCACCCTCAACACCCTACCACGTGATCATAAACAAGTGTGTGCTCCATTCACCCTCAACACCCTACCACGTGACCATAAACAAGAGTGTTGCTCCATTCACCCTCAACACCCCTACCACGTGATCATAAATAAGAGTGTGTGCTCCATTCACCCTCAACACCCCTACCACGTGATCATAAACAAGAGTGTGTGCTCCATTCACCCTCAACACCCTACCACGCGACCATAAACAAGAGTGTGTGCTCCATTCACCCTCAACACCCTACCACGTGACCATACACAAGAGTGTGTGCTATATTCACCCTCAACACCCCTACTACCTGATTATAAACAAGAGTGTGTGCGCCATTCACCCTCAATACCCTACCACGTGATCATACACAAGAGTGTGTGCTCCATTCACCCTCAACACCGTACCACGTGACCATAAACAAGAGTGTGTGCTCCATTCAACCTCAACACCCCTAACACGTGACCATAAACAAGAGTGTGTGCTCCATTCACCCTCAACACCCCTACCACGTGACCATAAACAAGAGTGTGTGCTCCATTCACCCTCAACACCCTACCATGTGATCATAAACAAGAGTGTGTGCTCCATTCACCCTCAACACCCTACCACGTGATCATACACAAGAGTGTGTGCTCCATTCACCCTCAACACCGTACCACGTGACCATAAACAAGAGTGTGTGCTCCATTCAACATCAACCCCCCTACCACGTGACCATAAACAAGAGTGTGTGCTCCATTCACCGTCAACACCCCTACCACGTGACCATAAACAAGAGTGTGTGCTCCATTCACCCTCAACACCCTACCATGTGATCATAAACAAAGTGTGTGCTCCATTCACCCTCAACACCCTACCACGTGATCATAAACAAGAGTGTGTGCTCCATTCACCCTCAACACCCTACCACGTGATCATAAACAAGAGTGTGTGCTCCATTCACCCTCAACTCCCCTACCACGTGACCATAAACAAGAGTGTTGCTCCATTCACCCTCAACACCCCTACCACGTGATCATAAACAAGAGTGTGTGCTCCATTCACCCTCAACACCCTACCACATGATCATAAACAAGAGTGTGTGCTACATTCACCCTCAACACCCTACCACGTGATCATAAACAAGAGTGTGTGCTCCATTCACCCTCAACACCCTACCACGTGATCATAAACAAGAGTGTGTGCTCCATTCACTCAACACCCTACCAAGTGATCATAAACAAGTGTGTGCTCCATTCACCCTCAACACCCTACCACGTGATCATAAACAAGAGTGTGTGCTCCATTCACCCTCAACACCCTACCACGTGATCATAAACAAGAGTGTGTGCTCCATTCACCGTCAACACCCCTACCACGTGACCATAAACAAGAGTGTGTGCTCCATTCAACCTCAACACCCTACCAAGTGACCATACACAAGAGTGTGTGCTATATTCACCCTCAACACCCCTACCACCTGATCATAAACAAGTGTGTGTGCTCCATTCACCCTCAACACCCTACCAAGTGACCATAAACAAGAGTGTGCTCCATTCACCCTCAACACCCTACCACGTGACCATACACAAGAGTGTGTGCTATATTCACCCTCAACACCCCTAACACGTGACCATAAACAAGAGTGTGTGCTCCATTCACCCTCAATACCCTACCACCTGATCATACACAAGAGTGTGTGCTCCATTCACCCTCAACACCTACCATGTGATCATAAACAAGTGTGTGCTCCATTCGCCCTCAATACCCTACCACGTGATCATACACAAGAGTGTGTGCTCCATTCACCCTCAACACCCTACCATGTGATCATAAACAAGAGTGTGTGCTCCATTCACCCTCAACACCCTACCACGTGATCATACACAAGAGTGTGTGCTCCATTCACCCTCAACACCCTACCACGTGATCATACACAAGAGTGTGTGTCCCATTCACCACGTGATCATAAACAAGAGTGTGTGCTCCATTCACCCTCAACACCCCTACCACGTGATCATAAAGAAGAGTGTGCTCCATTCACATACCAACACCCTACCACGTGATCATAAACAAGAGTGTTTGCTCCATTCACCCTCAACACCCTACCACGTGATCATAAACAAGAGTGTGTGCTCCATTCAGTCTCAACACCCTACCACGTGATCATACACAAGAGTGTGTGCTCCATTCACCCTCAACACCCTACCACGTGATCATAAACAAGAGTGTGTACTCCATTCACCCTCAACACCCCTACCACGTGACCATAAACAAGAGTGTGTGCTCCATTCACCCTCAACACCTACCATGTGATCATAAACAAGAGTGTGCTCCATTCACCCTCAACACCCTACCACGTGATCATAAACAAGAGTGTGTGCTCCATTCACCCTCAACACCCTACCACGTGATCATAAACAAGAATGTGTGCTCCATTCACCCTCAACACCGTACGACGTGACCATAAACAAGAGTGTTGCTCCATTCACCCTCAACACCCCTACCACGTGATCATAAACAAGAGTGTGTTGCTCCATTCACCCTCAACACCCTACCATGTGATCATAAAAAAGAGTGTGCTCCATTCACCCTCAACACTCTACCACGTGATCATAAACAAGAGTGTGCTCCATTCACCCTCAACACCCTACCATGTGATCATAAACAAGAGGTGTGCTCCATTCACCCTCAACACCCTACCACGTGACCATACACAGAGTGTGTGCTCCATTGACCCTCAACACCCCCTACCACGTGACCATACACAAGAGTGTGTGCTCCATTCACCCTCAGAACCCTACCCATAAACAATGTGTGCTCCATTCACCCTCGGCAACACCCAGTGACCATAAACAAGAGTGTGTGCTCCATTCACCCTCAACACCCTCATTCACTCCTCAACACCCCCTACCACGTGATCATAAACAAGAGTGTGTTGCTCCATTCACCCTCAACACCCTAACACGTGATCATAAACAAGAGTGTGTGCTCCATTCACCCTCAACACCCTACCCGTGACCATAAACAAGAGTGTTGCTCCATTCACCCTCAACACCCTACCCAGAGTGATCATAAACAAGAGTGTTGCTCCATTCACCCTCAACACCCCTACCACTGATCATAAACAAGAGTGTGTGCTCCATTCACCCTCAACACCCTACCACGGACCATAAACAAACCCTACCACGCGACCATAAACAAGAGTGTGTGCTCCATTCACCCTCAACACCCTACCACCTGACCATAAACAAGAGTGTGTGCCCATTCACCCTCAACACCCTACCATCTGATTATAAACAAGAGTGTGTGCT